>QVOA01003905.1:0-16348 GCA_014825685.1 Pseudomyrmex cubaensis | reverse complement strand
ACGTGCGACAAAACATTGCTGGCAACTTCCTCAGGTTGCAGATATAGAATATACCGCACGCAAATCGCGTGCCGTATACGGATCATACTGTCGAAATGTATTGCCAACGAATTCATAAAGGAAACAAATTCGGCTATTTGTCGTTTCGACGCGAAATCGAGCGAGCGGCGTCGCAATCCGTTGACAATATTCGAAAAGCGCTCGTCATTCGTGCCAATTTTCGTCCTCGTTAATCGCGAGTTACGTCCCTCATCCGATTATGATTCGATACCCGTTGCAATTTCTCTGTCGTGTCGAGATTCTAATATCACAAAAACGTACAGATCCCGTTGTTCGGCATCGGCGAGGTAAAACTTTGCTCCGTTCATCTTGTTGCAAGCACCGCGAAAATCTTTTTGTAATCTCGTTTGCGCGCGTAATCTCGTTTAAATAACGACAAACGGAAGTAAAACGCGTGAGAAAAAATACAGAAATGATCCGAAAGCGGGAAAACGATGAAAAACAAATATCTTATTGATTGTACGAGGGGGAAATGAAAGAGCGGAAAGTAATGCAAAGTGTGCAACTTGGCAAACGAGGGATACGAGGCGGGCTAGTTGTCGACGCAGCTGTGGCTGTCTCTATTGAATCGGTCCTCTTCGCTGCTATAATAACAAGAGACGAAGGAACCGTGGAACAGGATCGTGACGCGACGTCCTCTACGGAAATTAAACGTAACGAGTCATGCAGTAAAAGCGCGAGAGCGCTGGACCATTATACACTACTGGAATTAATTCACGTCGAAGGGTAAAGCGTAAAACGCTTCGTAAAGGGAAAATTTGAAAAGGGAACTGAATTTATAGGTCACAATATAATTAAGATGCATTTAGAGATAAAGAGTAAATCGAGTGTGGTTCAGCTTATTGTTATGGAGCAGAATGATGTTTCTTTGAGAATAAAAAAAAAATAAAAAAAAATAACAAGATAATAAAATATTAACAACTATTTCGAATTGTACGTGCACGCACATAAAATCTTCGACGGAACGAATATAAAGAAACTCGATATTCTGGATCTATTGCCGTGCCATGGCGTTGTAAACTATTGATAGTCCCATAAATTCGGCAATATGCAAACTGCGCGGAAACTATGGCTCATACTTCCGTGTAACAAGTATTATGGAAGTGCATACATTCGTGTAACAAGTATTATGGTATCTCCGTTTCCACCGCGAAGTATTCCGCGCGAACAAGTTTTCCCATTATTGTTATAAAACGCGCGCGATCCAGAAGTTGCGTTTGCGCTGTTGCACGTACATATGTGTGTAGATGTTTGCTTTTGCGGACTCTACCCCATCCGTATTATCACGGTAGCCAAAAGCTAGCCGTGTACCTCTTTTTACGTTCTCGAGTAGTTTAATCTCTCTCATCTCTATCCTCTTTTAACATTTTATCTTAATAAAGAAAAATATAAATATGTACGTAGACTCTTATATAAAATATACTTCCACCAACAACGTGCAAACAACGTTTATATATTATAAAATCATGCGGATGTCAAAATGCTTCCCGACATTTCGTTCGAGTTTTCAATTCCAAAGAGAAATTCTATTTTATTCGCGGCGTAATAATTAGGACAGAGATTATTACAAGTGCGACGGTATACAATAATGCGACGTCTCGGCCCTCCGACAGCAAATTACGAAACTCCGAACTCCGGCAAGTAAACTCTGGTCGGTCCGATACGGAAGATCCTGGCGTCAGGACCGAGTTTACTTTGGCGCTCCAAAGTACCACAACTCTCTCGCACAACCCGCCTACGAAATAGCATATTATAATAACTTATCGTTAATTTCGGCCTGCTCCTTCTCCACATAACTTCTGTGTCAGAAAACTGCTACGTAGTAACATTAAGTTGGATCGGTTTTCCATATCGATAAGAAAACAGAAACGCGTACATTAAGTTGATGTTACAAAAAAAAACTTGAGGCAACTTAAGATCAACTCGCTTTTCCTATCATAGGTACTTGTGTGTGTTTAGTCTGTGTACATATATTCAAACTACACGACTAATCCTTAAATAAAGACACGACAAAATATTGCTCCTCATTAACGACGACATTAATACGACGTTTGGCCGGAATATGCGTCATACCCTCTTGATTTATCCTCTAATCAACTGACGCCTTAATTCGTTGAATAATCCCAGACACAGTTACCCGTAGATTCCGTCAGTGATGTTAATATGCTTAACAAAATTACCAGACGCGTTTCTCGGAGCACACAAACTTAACGCGTAGGAAACACGATTCTCGGCGCAACAATTTAATCAACGTGTTGTGTGCGGCAACGAGTAACGATACACGTACTTATCGTAAGTCGTATCATTTCCCGGAGGTCCCAAGGTGAATTCCGGGGGATAAAGGAACCGGAATGAATTCGACCGCATATACTCCCCCTCTCCTCCCCTCCTATATACGTTCCATCGGAGACGCATTATTCACGCAACATTAATCCCGAGGAGCCCGGTTCCTTTTTTTGTGCCGGAGTTTTATGACGGGTAAATCGCGCCGTGCCCACAGAAATTGCACCCACTCTCGGTCCCGTCTAAACGCAAACCGTTGTCGCGTTTTAGCGAGGACATATTGCCCGTCTCGCTGGTTCCATCGACAACTGCGACCAGCACGTAGCGAAATTACACGCATCCCGAGTGCGCGCAGTCTGCACGCACGTCACTGATGTTTACGATCCCGTAAACCGACGTGGCGGCTTACAAGCACCGATACTTGTACCGGTCGTGAGTACCTACCTTCAAGCAGCGTTTTTTTTTTTTTTTTTTTTTTTTTCATTTACAAGTTGCCATTCGTAAGTTTCGACCTTCTCGTTGGCAAACGTTCTGGTATCTGTGTATATTTGCGAATGTTATTTAAACGTCCACGATAATGAATCGATATGAGTGAGGCAAGTTTTCACATTGAATGACAGTGCAATTCAATACCGTGGAATTTAGTGGTAATTGATAGTAATCGTATATTGGATTGCCAATTTACCGGCAATCCAATATACATGAATCTCACGAACGAGATATCGCGGAAACAAATGCTAGAGTTAAAAACAGAAAAATAAAAAGAATCGGACGAAAACTAACGGAATATAAAATTGAAGGGTCAAAAATGCGTGATCCTGTAAAAATATTGTCGCCGCGACGACTTTTTCAAGTTGTACTTGTTTGCGCCATTTTGTAAAAAAGAAAATCAGACGCACGCGCTAATAATTTTATCTCACAACGCATACACACATCTCACAAATATGCAGAATTTATTCAAAAGGTTCAATCGTAAGAAAAATATAATAGAATAGTAGTACGCGTCTCTCTCTCTTTCCCTCTCTCTCTCTCTCTCTCTCTCTTTCTCTCTCCCTCTAAGAACGCGCAAAATGAACCAACGTGTATGCAGAAAATTCTCGAGATTATTGCATCTCGCAGAATTCAAAGGATTCTGCTTACAAAGGGATAGTGCAACAGAGCGTGTCCGTAATGCTATCTGCCGTATCAGACGCGACAACATATTCATCGTTCAATATACTTGGTGCTGCTTTACATACTTGCATCGTACAAACGCCATCACGGAGTACGCAGATAAGGGGCAGGAATTTCATACTCGTCTCTACGCAAATACCAAATTTCTCTCGAATCTGGAAAGGGAACTGTGTGTCACCGAACAAATGACGTCGTAATAATGTCGGTCCTATTTCAGATGCGGAAGCTCGTTTAATGATTTCGCGCCATAGTCAGTTCCGTGACCGCATTGTCCGATCGTCCGAATAACTGCGAATTTTAGTGACCGATAGCGAAGTGGATTCACGTCGCAGAACGTTAATAACGAACAAAAGCGCGCGATAATCCGGCACTCAAAACTATGGAATTGAAATTTTTGTGTGCACTTTGATTGCGTAATACGTTTGGATACGCGTGAATTTATATCGAAAACAGAAATACGATTCTCAAAATATGATTTAAAACAGAAATCGAACACTCGTACGGGCGTATGTGTATATAAAAAAAAATAAAAAAAAAATGACGTTAGGAAAAGAGAAAAGAATGCAAACGTTTAAGCGTTTTAAATCAATATTATTCTTTGAGGAGAGTCGCGTAAAGGCGAGGCAACGTTGACATAGCGGGTCCACGAAGCGGATATAATTTCTTAAGAGAATCAGTTCGATTAAGAATGAATCTCTGACACGGTAGATCACCCCTTCTCGTCGTACCTCTCCTCGCGCTCCATAAACATGGGATCGCTCGATTTTAAATGAAGCACTCAGCCAGGATTTCCCCGATCGCGGGTAATGGCTCTCCTACTTTACTCTTCTTCCACCGAATTTAACGCAAACCCCATTGTCTCTTCGGCCGCATCGTAAAATGCTAATTTGTGGCAACCGCTCGAATAGATGGTCTAAACGAGAAAAAGAGAGAGAGAGAGAGAGAGATAGAGAAAGAGGAAGGGAGGAGGGAAACGAACAAGTGACAATCGTTAGAATCGCAATCGAGGAAATCCTCGAAAAGGCTATCGATCCTTGTTGTCCTCGTGTGTACTCGTTGGGCGCGTGTACGCATGCATGTACTTCTATGCGTGTGTGTAGAGATCACGTGCGCGTGCGGGCAACACACGTGCAGTCCGAGAAAGGTGCTCTTCTCGTGGGCGACCGCCACCATGGGGTTGCCTCGGTCGAGACTGCAGCATGTTCGAAACAACACTTCGGATTGACATTAGATATCAGCGAGGCCGGTCACGCACAGGCAACGTGCCTACTACGGCATTGCCCGCGGCAAGTAAATTTTAATTGAGGCACGGACCTCTCATTTTGTCTCGTACTTTGTTGCGTGCGCACACGGGGACTTCTAAATACATTTATATTTTCGAAGAAAGAGCAAGCTGTGCGCTGTCACAAGGTGACTACGCTCGGGAGCCAAAGTGGGTAAATTTCGATACGACTTCGTACGCGACTTCAAAAGAACGCTCTAATATATCATAAATAAAAACCGGATATTGTGTGTAATATTTGATTGCGCGAAAGTTTTGCTTGTGCGCGTCTATCGCGCATTCGAAATTACTCCATTTTGTTCTGATTAATTATGTAAGTGAAATTCGGTTAGAGCCACCTGAAAAGTTAATCCGGAAACTTCATTAAATAATTATGTAAACGGGAACATCCTATTTTTTTGATAAAGCAATCATCGCCAAGCAACGTCAATAAAGGGCATTATTGACAGAAATGCGATATTGATGGTGCCAGTAATCTACTAGCTTTCCGCACAATACTGCGGCTAATTGCATTTGCACGACGCCAGTATCCAATACACCGACACCTCCTATCATTTTTATCTAATTACCGGCTTACTAACTTATCGCGCTCCCCGAGGAAAGTCCGCGCGCGGAAGCGGAAACAGCAAGGAAACGCAACAAGACCGACACGGCGCGGCGGCGGCGGCGGCGCGAACAACGATTTTCCGTCTCCGCCGAAGCCTGGGTGGCCAATAAAAGAGTTTATCGAGGTATATCGCACGGAAGATAAAATTGAAAACTCAAGTCCCAGTCGTACCACCGAAATGGCCGTTCAATATCGACAGTCTAACCTACCTACTTGGCGCGCGACGTACCTAGCTGGCGAGAGTGGCGCGCACGGAAAGAGGGAATGCACCATATTTTACGGCAATCAAAAAGTTCGCCGATGGAATCTTCCCCGATCGTAAACAGCGTAACGACGTTTGGTCCGAAATTTATCGCAGATTAGTTTCGTACCTGTGCGTTTTACGTGGGTGGCGTACAACATAAGGACACATAAGAACGCGAATACAGAGCGCTATCCTTGGCCATCCGATCCTTACCGATTTCACGATCCGGCTCGGGGAACTTCCAAGGACGACGAGATTCGCTTCGTAAAAACGCTTATCATGTGCGCGCATCATTCGACGCACACACGGACGCAAGAAGACAGACCGTAATCCTTATTGCGAAAAAAGACCCGACGCGATCCGCGCAAACGTAGTAAACACTTACTGTGCGAATAAAGCAATAACAATTTAACTCGCTTTTTTATTTCGCCGTTTGCTTTGACTCGAACGACTTTTTAACTGTCACGAGCGCTTGACATTTTCCGTGATATCATATGGCCGGGACATTTTAGAGAGTCGTGAAACTCCTTATCCGACGCGTGCGTGCGGGGTAATTAGCGGCAAAAAAAAAGTCAACGATTTTTCGACGTTATTGCGCACTAAATTATAACACGTGGCAGGTCGTGGTGTAATAATTCATACCTAAGAATACGGTGTACGTATTTTGCGTACGTATTATGGAACTGGCCACGTGGGCCACACCGGCGTTCGTGTTGCTTGCGCGTCTCGTAAATATTCATTTAATCTGATCTAATCTATACGAACATATTCCGCGCCTTGCGTAATTGCCGGCGAAATTGCAAATCGATATCTAAATGGCTCGGTCCTTTGTAATGGTAAGCATCGCGCCACGTATATCTTCGTATATCGAGACAATAGGAGATTGGGGGAGAGAGAGAGAGAAAGTGCAGGACGGCGACGAAACAGTCGGACGGAACGTAAAAGTGGCAGGGGAAAAGACACGTTCGCTCGAAACGGACTGCGATTTGTACGTACGTCGGAGATATCCATTACACTCGAAAGCAGACTCGGGGGTTTCCGCGTATTATCGATTCACGTCGCTCCGTCAATTAGCCATCTTATAGAGCGGAACGCGCGGAATCGACAACCGGCTCCAGTTGGCTATATAATCCCCCGGTCCCGGTCTGGCAAGTGACATTGATATTCCTGGCGCGTGAATAATTTGTGTGTTCGTTAAGTGTTGAGCGATCTGTCCTGCGCATAAACGACAAATGACGTAACGAGCGTAGAATCAAATTAAAACGCAATGACGCTTCACTTCGCCCTCGCGCTCATTATCTATTCGCGCCGCGTAACTCGGGGGTTACGCGCGAGAGGCGACCGGCGTCGCCGCGGCGTGATAATAATGAGTCATCCGTGAAATTATTTTGTCCTTTAAATACGATTAATAGCTCGCCTATGCAAATTTCCCGCTACATTGGAGGCACGCCGCCGCGGGCACTGACTAAATTGACTGTAGTTGATCGTGCAAAATCCGTTACCGAGCGCGACTGAATCGGGTCGCAGATTGAATAGAATCCATTTCGCGGCACGCTTTTGTTAACACTAGAATATTTTTTTTTTTTTTTTTTTTTTTTTTTTTTTGGATAAATAATTTTCCCATAAACTTCACCTCCGCGGAGAGGGGAAAAAGGAGCTGATTTATCTTCTACGCGATAGCGAGTCTGTGGAAAATGCGAGCAAATAAAATGCAACCATGTAAGACAGAATGTATACATTTTGTGGAAAAGCGCGATACGTAACCCGGTGTGATGAGGGCTCCGGTCTTGTTGCACAAGCGAGGCAGGAAAATTGGCCGAAATCCACGAATTTCAAACGGGTCGTGCCGAGTCACCGTGAGCCACGAGATCCGTCTCGTGCGGTCCGTTTTCCACATATGTGCGGAACATCGTCGGCCAGACCGGGTCGGTCTTCTCTCCCATTCCGTACGTACACGCCGCCGGGAGCAAAGGAAATTGCGGTAGAGGCGGAAACCAAAGCACTGCTGAAATTCGCGCAATACCACGCTCGAGCATCTACTAATAACAATACTTGCATCGAGTCGTGTTCGCTTCCGCTGCAGGCACGGTCGGGTTGGTTGATGGCGCGCGAACTTAATGCCGACGACGTTCCACGCTCGAATTGTTTCGTCTCGCGCGTATTGTGTGTTTCGCGCATGGCACACGCACGGAAATATACGACACGAGCGCGATGTGTCGAAAGAGCTCGAATTAAATAAGCGCGTTGTCAATCTTTTGCCGTTCGGTAAACAAGGGAGCGCGTGATTATATTCAGACGCGTAGGCCGTTCGCGTAACCTATTTGTAGTCGACTTTTCGTTCGGTTCATATGTGTATTCAGTCACGCGATACCTTTAACATTCACCCGAGAATATAGCCGCGTGACAGCTCGTGCGCGCCGCGGAATCGACGGCAGAGATATTCCCGTTGATGGCAGCCAGATTCGCGGAACGGTCCGATACAATTCCGCATGTAACGTAGATAATGCGTTCGAACACAGGCGAGGCGGTAACGCGTTTACGCAGCAAGATGGGCAAACAGAAAATCGCCAACGGTCTCTGACTAATCCGAAGAGTGCTTCAAAAAACAGCGCCGAAATACCGTGCGCGCATGGAAGCAAATTTTTTTTTTTTGTTTTTTTTTGTTTTTTTTTTTTACCGATAACCCCGCGCGCAAGTCCGCGTGTGTGTTGCGATAGACGTTGCCCGACAGTTTTTTTCCCGGCTCCGAAACTTCCCGCCGCGATACCAGCGGCAAACTCGCGGGGAATTTTATTAAAGCTCAACGATCGATTGACGAAAGTTTGCGTATAATCTGTTCACGCGATAAATATTAATTTGTATGTTAGTCAACAAAAAAAAAAAAAAACAAAAAACAAAGAGATAGAGTTCGCTTCTTTGAAAACCGAAGGAAGTTTTATACATCGAAGATACGGGACGCGAACGGCGAGTTATTACTAGCAGAAATTCGCCACAGATGTAACAATTGTTTCGATTTCGGTTCGGTATGTATAGTATGCGTGCGCGACGGGGTAAATTATGATTTCAAAGTCCGCGCATGAATTATACGATATCATTAAATGTGCAAACACACGCACACGCGCGCGTAGCAAAGCCTCCCCGCGCATCGGCCACGGTAAACTCCGCTTGCAATCCTCCCGATAAATTGTTTTAAGTGGATTACCAGCGGCTCTCTCTCGGCAGAACTCGGCGACGATATTAACAACAGCGGAGACGACGAGAGTCACGATAAATCACACAATTGTTCGGCAAAGCCTCTTCCCCTCCCGTCTCTCCCTCCGCGTTTCCCCCGGCATAAGAAGCAACGCGAAGGAATACGTTTTCGTCACCAACGTCGAATATTCCGATCTTGCGAAACGGGTTTACACCGGTGAAACCCTCTCCCGGTTATTTCGATACAGGCGATATTTTAACGTAATAGCGTCGCAGCGTATAAAGAGGAAAGCATTTATCGTCGGGCGCATTGATGTCACAGAGACTGTATATAATTTTCGTTTATTGTACACGCCGTCACACTCTTGCGCATCGCATATACTACAAGTGTCTCCGTTAGAATATTATTGTCACGGCATTCCCAAGTGAGAGCGTGACGTCGCTTCGTGTTATTATTACGGGTCCACTTGAACCCCGTGTGCATATTATTGAACGCGCGAGGTCGAAGGAGAGAACGTTGACGGTGTGTGTACGTATATGTATATATATATATATATATATATTATATATACATATAAAACATGGTCTCTCTACACGCTCCTTATGAATGTGAACTCAGCATTAGACTACGGAATATGCAAGAGCTGCACGGAGCGCAATAAGTTCTCGCTGCGGAATCGTATCGAAGGTAGGGTCCATTTATCAGACAACCGACTTGATCGTAGTCGGCGCAAACAGATGGTGTTCCGTTCTCAATACGAGTGTGCAACCGGCTCCCGAAGGTCGACTGCACCTGACTGGACGGGCGGACACGCGTGATCGCGTGTATTTGCCCGATTACGCTACGTGTCACGTCTTCGAACACATAGCGGACAAATGGATATATCGCCGCGGGCACGAGAACGTGGTGCACCACCGCCTTCTCGATAGAAATCTCCGTCTTTATCAGAAAGAGAGAGAGAGAGAGGAGAGAAAGAAACTTCACGGCGCTATGTGAACAAAATTTTATACGCGCAACCGGCGCCTCTTAGAATACGGAATCACTGCGCGCGCGCGCGCGCGCACACACTCACACACGTATTCGATAACGCTTACTATGTGTCAAGGCAAACACGACCGTTCGAAGTATTTTACGATGTAGTTTGAGACTTTAAACATTTCACGGCTCTTATACGCGCACAAAGCTGAAAATGTAAATAGCTCGAGTTGCACAACACGAAAACGTACCGTGTATTGTAAAACTAAGAAACATTGCAAAAACAAAAAAAGACTGACTGTTTGAATGAAAATTAAAACCAAAGAAACCAAATTTGGTTTTCTACAAATGTAAGTCATATTTTACCGCGATGGTGAATTCGATCTCTCAACGCTGGGAGTGGAGTTGCTGTAATGCATAAGTTACACGGAGCCGCTCTCTAATTTGTATATCCCAAAACGTATGAAACATTAATGTTAAAGTGCAATGTATAAACAAATATTCGGCGGTGGCTCTGTGTGTGTGTGCGCGCGCGCGCGCGCGAAGGCGAAGAGATTACTATTAATAAAATAAACTTTTCGAGCTTTGAAATACACGGCTCTCTCTCTCTCTCTCGCGAGCTTGTATACCGCCCATTTCTAATCTCACGCGGACAGCAACGCGGGGATGTCTGGCATGGAAATGGTAATTTATCCGACGACCTCGCTCGCGCGCGCGTTTGCAACATGTAGAAGCGGGCAACCTTGCCGTGTACCTCGTATGCTCGATTAATCATTTAGCTGCCTAATGGCCTCTGCGAGATTCGGCGCGTATACACGAAACGAAAACGACGCGGCGCGTATAATTTTCGTGCGACGAAAGTCTTTTTCTTTTTCCGGGGATAGTTCGCGATTTCTTTTCGGTCGCTCACGCGACGGTGGTAAAACGTCGTCGAAAAACGTCGGGAGGGTTGTTCGCGTCTGATCGAGTTCTTATACGAGGAGAGAGCGATCGTGACACGAGTGTGACGACGGTGACGACGACGACGACGACGTTATCGCTACGGTACCGAATAGGGCGATAAAGTCCGGGATGGCATGAGAACAGATGACAAGGGCAGGGAGAGAGAGAGAGAGGAGAGGGAAGAGAGACAGGGAGAAAGAAGGAGATCATTGTATCGCGAATGACTGACGAACGGGAAAACGAAAATGAAGACGGCTGGAAGATCGGGATGGACGGAGATGTTTCTTCGTAATCGTGGAAAACGATGCTGGGGAGTTGTTTGCGTGTCACCATTACATTTATTGGCAGCAGATACGATAATGCGTCAGATCGTTAGGGTGAAATCTTAAATAGGACAGTCTTTCACGTTACCTATCCTTCTGCCTAAAGAGGGAAGATGAAGCGAACGAACAGGATAGGGGAGCCGGTGAATGGATGAGGGGGAGGGTGGGGTGGAAGGGAGGAATGGGAGAAAGAAGAGGGCAGAGTTTATGCGGCGCTGATAACGGTGAAAAATGGAGAGTCACGGGTTCTGATTAGAATCGAGAATATGAATCGGCCTTTTCGATCGTCAATATTCATGGATGCGGCAACGCTTCGGGCACAATTCTTTGGTTAAATGGGGAAAAAATGATCGGACGGCGAGGAAACAATCAAACGAACGTGCTCTCGTCTCCGTTCCCGAAGCAATTAAATGATAGAAAGCGCATAAATGGCACGTTGGAAATTAAAGGTTACAAGATGAAAAGAGGATATATGAATCGCTCCGGCTCACTGAGAAACGCGCCAACAAAGACAGAACAATTACTTAATTCTATCGCACAAAACCAAACGGCAAGTATTGTATTGCGACGCGTCGAACTGCCGGTAATTACGCGAACATAATCGTTTTTACAAATTTATCAAGAAAACAACTTTTTGTGTGTACATAACATTGTAATTTAACAGTCAGTCAGGTAAAAACAAACAGAAAAAAAAAATAAATAAAAAAAGAACTACAGAGCAAATCGACAACTGATTGAAAACAGCACGAAAATTATAGGAACTGTTTTGCGCCCGCTGACGGACGGGCCAAATGTTGAATATCGTCGGGAATCAATTAACGCTCGCCAATCAACTGCTTGTATTGCACCGACCGGCTGGGAGCGCGCTTTTAACGTGCTTCTCATGCAGAAAATTCATTTCAATTTATTTACACTTACAATGTGTGAACACGACGATCCTAATTTTACATAGATGCGAACGTTTGCGACCCTGCCCCGGTGCAATGTAGTCAAGGCAAACGAGCGTAACGATCGCAGTTTGCCTCTTCAACATCACGTTCGATCGGCGCATACTCTCTGCTACGGTGATATTGCCATTTGGCGCCATTCGACACACTGTTATCGAATGTTTACGAGACATTTAACGGTGTTTTTGATACAAACGGGAAACTAGGCGGGCGGCGAGTAACTTTGTTGTGTTCTTCGAAGTTATTGAATTTTAAGCGATTACTAGATGAAGAAACTCTTTCATTAACTACTGCGTGTATAACTTTCGGGGGAAAACACTTAAATTGTAAAGTGGAAAACGCGCGAAAATGTTCGAGAACCGAATGTTCTCTCGTGAAATGTTTGAACAGATTTCCACTGTCGCGAGATTTCTCTCCAGTTTGTTAGACGCTTTGTAACGATTCTCTGGTACGAACGAATAGCATACGAAGTTATGGTTTTTGTTACTCCGTCTTTCATGCTAAAACTCAAGGAAATTACGGTTAGCGTGGTAATGAATTATTGTACGCCGGCAGCACCATTGTAAGACCGAAAACTTGGAAATTGTAAAGTTGAAGATTGCAGAACACAGTCTCTGCTTACTTAGAATAATGTACGCCACAATTGTAAATAAATGAACGATCTAATTGACGAAGAAAAAGGATATAGCAAGTCTCTATTACTCCGTATCAAGTTTCGCGCTAATTTCCATATCTGTGAGTTTGATAGCGGAAACTGATTGCTTCGTAATATATTGTATAAATATACTTTAGAAAAGAGAAAGAGAAAGAAAGAGTATACAAAGAAATTATACGCAAAATCGAACAATTTTTCATATCTTTGCCGTCTCTCTTGTTACATTACTTGAAGAACATAAAAAATAATGATGTCAAAGTGTTCAAACACACAAAGTATTTTCGTACTTTAATAGAATATTATATTTTATACATTCAAGCTTTAAAAATGATGTGATTACTGTTAACATATTAATTTTCATAGAAAAAAGAATTCTCCTCTCAGACTCGGGGAAAATAAAATTGAAGCACAACTGCGAACGAAGAAAATTGCTTTCAACTCGTCCGTGATTTCCTAGCGGAGTCGCATAAAATATTACTCGGTAGATACACCGCAAGATTCTCCGTATCCACCAACTCGAGACGCAATGTCAGGTTGAATGCGCACCTAACTTCCCGGCAGATAAAGCACAACAGACGCGCGGATCATTAACGATGCATGCAAAGATTTCTCGCGGGATCCGATATCTCTTTCGTATTATTTCGCGCTCGAGATGGCTCTCATCGTGCACGCTGTCGCATCGCGGGTGTTAATCGTCGATTCGTGTATAGAATTTTTAACGAACAGCTCGAAAACGCTCGGGACTCTCTGAATTCATTCGCTATATCTCGCCGATATAACGGCAACGGAAAAAAAAAGGAGATAGCGGTCGATTTACCGACCTACTGCCAAAGGGGTCTATTTTACGGCGGCGAAGTGGATCTACACGCGGCTGAGTTTAATTGTATCGGCGATGGTAGGAAGAGAAGAGGGCGCGAACCCGAAGGAACGTTTAAAATTTACTAAGCGCGCGCCGATATTTCTCTGGGATCCAGTGGTACGCGCGCAAAGTTCATTTTCAGGTGGATCACGTGCCCGCACGGGAATCGTGTACGTGAGGTCAGAAGAGGGAAAATCTCGGGGACAGATACAGACGACCAAAAGCAGCGCAGTAAAATTCGGCGCGATTGTGTGTATTAGACACGCGAACCAATTAAAACTCGCTCTCTCGGATATGACGCAGCTGCGAATAAACGCGCCCGGCGGCGCGTCCCCGTAAATCATCGTTCCTGTGTCTGCTTACACGCAATATTGCGCGCGTTTTTCATCGATAATCCTCGACATCGCGCATTTCATTAAACGTATGAACAGATGAGGTAACGAGACTGTTATTTTCAATGAAAGAGCTCGGGAGAAGTGAAATATATATATATATATATTTATGTACAGATACAGAGTCTGGGCAAGCGAGCGAGCTCTTGTTGCGCGGATTTAATTGCGACGGCTGCAGTTGAATACATGAAAAGTAGCCGGAGTAAGAATTGGACTGGGTATTTTACACTATGACGTGACGGTGGTAATTTGCATTGTAATGCAAGTCAATTATCGCGTGTTCCGTAACTCAGGAACGTGTACACGCTACTGATCTCCGGGTTGGTTTGTACACAGGTCCCTCCTTGCGGGATTACTAGAAATGCACAGAGGCAGCTGCTGCCACCCTCACCGTTTCGAAATGTTACACTCAGGGGGAATATAGGTGATTGGAGTGCACCTCCCAAATAGCTATGCAAGCTGTCCATGATTGAAATTATCGGATATACGAAATGAGAGAGACATATCATGTTTTCATTCGGACGCGCTACAATATACATATATCATATAACATTAATTGTACATTCTAACAAATAAATAATTTGTGTGTGTGATTATGTATATTATATTTATTAATTTTTTTATTTTTTTATGTAGTCTTATTAACGTGCCCATCAACCGTCAGAGTTGATTTTTTTGAGCACACTATATCCTCTCTCTATGTTTACTATGGTTTCATTCTTGTGCAGTTTATATAATTGCTACCCACGGCCGTCTTTTCAGTGCCCATCTGTGTCGGGCTCGTGTGTTCAAGATGTTATGACTAAGATTCGCCTTGTGGGAGGGGAATTAAACTCGAGATTACACTCGAATTAATTTTTGGAGGCCCGATTCTGTTCGCCGATCAACCGATAAATTCGGTTGAAAGAGACCGGCCCGGAAAAAATCCTTACGATGGTGTACGGATTCGAACTCGGGACCTCCAGATTCGCAGCCCCTGCACTCAGGCTCCGATACCAGTGGGCCGGTCTACATTATATTTAAATAAAGTCTAGGTTATCGGTATTTTTTATATTTAATTTGAGGTTAACTCTCATACAACTTTTAGAACGTCCTAAATAAAGCAAAAAAAAAAGAAATAAAAAATAAAATAAAATAAAATAAACCAAACTATATTTGATTTACCTGGCAAAAAATATTTAACGACTATCGATCGTTATACTTCGTCAGTATTACTTAAAATAAGTTCGATAATGTAGTTGATTTACCGATATCAATTTGTTTTTAACGAATTACGAGCGTGTTTTTAAAACACGAGATCATTAAATATTTAAAAACTTTTTCTCTGTCTTCAACAACACACTTGCGTATATTTAGAATAACAAATACAAATGTGATCACAATAATTGATAAACCAATTTAGTTGATAAGTGCTTGTTTGAATATTCTGAGTTAACTTTCGCGTAGTCTCCGACAGTTATTCGTGGAAGTTGCTATTTCGCATCGGAGAGCGTAACCGTGGAAACGGCTACAAATAATAGGAGCCGTTACGTCACTGCTCGCTTTAAAATTCAAGACAACGGTATTAATCTCACGGCTTTGTAAACTCTTTCTTCCAATTCATTAAAACTTCGACGTCCGATATGCTGAACAAGTAAGCGTAAGGAGGAAGGAAAGAAAATTACGGTCCTACTAGAGCAGGACCGGGAAAGGGTGCATAACTCTACAGTTCGGAAACTCACTCGCAGCTTCACTCGCTCGGTGTAAACGAGCGACTCGCTGAGAGAGAGAGAGAAAGAGAAACGGACTGGCGTTTCATAATTAAGAAGGAATTGTAGATATCCAGGATGAGATGGCAATTCCTCTCTTTCTCTCACTCCCATCTTTCTCGTTTTTAGATTTCAAACAGAGAATTCGTTGAAACGAGCAATACCTCGTGGACGTATGATGATAAACGACCGGTACACCAGCAGCGCAAACCGATACGTTCCGCCAGTGATTTACTACGATCCTCCTCCCCCCTCCCCTCCTCCCACATTTCTCGTTTATCCTTCATAATGTCCGTTCAGCAGTAAACATTTTCGTTTTCTATATCCAGTCGATGAAAATAGTCACATAAAATCAAGTCAGCGGTACGTTAATAATTTCTCATCCGGAAAATTGCGATAGATATATGAGCTTGTCGAGTAAACAATCCTTTATAACTAGGCAGTTTCGTGTCACGGTAAATTAAAAGATAGCACGTTACTCTTGTGTGCTTCCTTCTCTTCTTCTTCTTCTCTCTCTCTCTCTCTCTCTCTCTGTGACCATTCTGTCTCTTGCGCCGGAATGTAAATTTATCTATCTTTTCCATTATCAATTTTTTTTCCATTAACCTAATTTTGTGAACATATATATTATTACTTCTTATACATACATACATATATATATATAT
>QVOA01003904.1:0-11359 GCA_014825685.1 Pseudomyrmex cubaensis | reverse complement strand
TCTTTCATATGTGAGATGCAAATCCAGCATCCCGTATGATTTTAAAAATTGAAATCTCAATTCAAAACTCACGTGTAGAAAATTTACACGTTAATTCACATATATATGTGTGTGTGTATATATATATATATGTTTCTGCACAACATTCTGGGAACAGCTCGTATTGACCTTTTAAAAAGTTTACTTTTACATCTGTGTAGGTTTTCGGCTGTAATTACAGTAGATATAATTGACACATGTTACAGCAATATTCTTAAATGACAAGACTATTTTATCGTGTGTGTATGTAGGAATATAAATGTCATTGATAAGAAAAGTAAAAATAATATATCAAGTTAAATTTATTTTTAAATGTGCAATCAATAAACGGCTAAAAAAAGAATGTGTTAAAGTTGAGCTTCGTTGTTTTTCAAAGCGCTCTTGATATTTTAGTGCTGCTTCGAGAGAATTTAATTTCCGCGTACATTGACGTAAAAACCTATGATTTCAGCAGAATGAAAGAGATATATATGTATATATAAAGAGATATATACACTGAAAATCGTACATACAATCCGGGTCGTATCTCACGCGCTCATTTGGTCACATGTATTAATAATTTAAATAAATATTGCAAATTTTGCAAAATGATAAATGACTTTTTTGTTCAAATAGACAAATCTATCTTCATACTTTATCTTTGTGTCAAAATTTTTCAAACACCCCGTATACATATATATACATACAGAATGTTAAAAAAGAGATAAAATATTTTAAAGGAATTTAGCAAAATAAGCCAAAAAGTCTCAATGATTCCACAAATGGATTCTTTTTAGGATATTTTTAGTTTTTTGTTTTTGATATTTTTATTTTAAGTTTTTTTATATTTTTAGTTTTTTTATTTTTTGTCTTATATTTTCACTTTTATTGTAATTTATGTAAAAAGACAGCTGGTGTTTTATTTTTTTAGAAAATACATAGAGTCTGCGTAGACATGGAAGAAGGTGCATTTTCTCTAATAAAAAGTAGATATAACAATAGTTGTGTTATTTTTTGTATAAATTATAATAAAAATGTAAAAACAAAAATATAAAATAAAAAAATTTTAAATTAAAATATAAAAAATAAAACTATCAAAAATAAATATATTTAAACCTTCAGACGGGATCCTTTGCGGTAAAAATGTTTGGCTGTTGTCCGCAAAGGATTAAAAAACGACTCATTTGCGGACTCGTTTATCAAGATATTTTGACGTAATTTTAGGACGTGTTAAATTTCCTTAATATTTTACCGCTTTTTTTAAACACCTTGTACATGTATATTGAAATTTTTTCTTGTTTGATCAACGTCTACTCACGCTTATATCGCGTAATAAAAAACTACTAGCCGAGAGAGAGCTTCTCAACCTGTATCTTTACAGCTTTACGGATTACCGTCGTAGAAAATCGCTAGAACGGCAGCTTGCGACCTAAAAATATCGCTTCATTCATAAATTCATTACACTCCCGCTTTGCTTCTCCCGACCGCTGCAAAATAAACTCGTTGCGCGACACTAAGCAACATACATTCGCATAAAAATAGATCCTCGCGCGCGGTCAGCTGCTTCCATTTGCAAACATTCAAGCGTAACCGATAACATTGCCGAGCGAATTTGTCTCACTGACTTTTTTTTTTCTATTATCCGTCGCATGAGACGCCAGAACATTATTTGACGTGGAACAGATTTCATTTTTTCAATGAATATTTAAAAATTACTTCTATTCACGCGTGCACTCGCGCAAGATAAGAAATTAGTCATTTGATCGTTGAGTTCACGTTATCTAATTTCGATTAATATTCAGAATCTTTGTTTTGTAGAAAAACAGCCTATTTTGGTTGCAAGTGAGGCGGTTTTTAACCCTTTGTGGATGCGTGTCTGCGAACACCAGCCTAAGTATTTTTACCGCAAAGAGTTAAATATATTCATGCTTGCTATTTTAATTATTTTTTATATTTTAATTAAAAAATTTTTTTGTTTTATATCTTTATGATAATTTATACAAAAAACTTCTTCTCTGTGCAGTTTTACTCTTAAGATTAAATAAAGTTTGATAACTATAGATAAAAATTGTATATTAATTTTAAAAAGAAGCTCTTCTAAAGCTTAATTAATCCACACAGGATTTCGAGCTGTCACGTTGAAACGTCTCGACAGCTTTGCGTTTGAAAACTGTTAATTATTTCCTCTCTTATTTCCTCCGCGATCTTTTTACAGATTTACGCGTAACTTTGTCGTAGTTATCTATCGGTGAATTTACGTCGCGCTTTTTTATTTGTAACCATGAATCACTTGTTCGTCAAAACTTATTAGGAATTTACCAAGTGCGTCTTCGGTGGTTTCGAAACGAAACTCTCGGGCCCGGCGGCGCGTGGTTCTAATTCAGGCGAGAGGCATTAATCATGTAGGGACACTATCGCGGCTCACCGCCGTTACGTCGCTCCTAGCATCGTGATAGCACTAGTGCATCAGGTTACTCTGTATGCGCAATTACGGTTACCCCGCATCGCCGCGCATCGCGCTTGTCTCTTGCATCGCGCGATGTATCTCTCGGTGTCCATCACCTTTTCTCAGCCGGTCCGACAAGACCCTGTCACCGTGCGCCGTATATCTCGCGTGATAACGCGGGTCTCGCTATCCTACTATGACGGAGATGGAATTGCAGAAAAATGACGAGAAATATTTTCAAGATGACGCGAGTTTCAATTTTATCTTACCCGACCGATCGGTGTAATGGGATTTTACATAATTATTTTGAAATATCGATTTCTGATCTCTCACTCGTTACGCACATGTGCGACGGATTTGTAATTTATACATTAGTTTTTTTTTCTTGAGCGAACTAAAGAATTCCTCGATGTTACACGCATATCAGTTTATTTCAATAGTTAATTTGATCTTAAAAGGTCCAGTGGTGGAAGTAAAATTTCTTTTTCAAATTTGCGGACGTTTCGATCTTTTTTTATTTAGACATAATTTATACATAGATTCGCTGAAGATGATCTTAAATGGAGATCGAGAAACGTCCGCAAATTCGAAAAAGAAATTTCATTCCCATCACCACCACTGAACCTGGGCTTTTAAGGTCAAATTAACCATTGAAATTTTCTCCGAGTGTCTGTTTTATCGCTTTAAGCATAGTTTATTATTTGAATGTTTTCAGCGTGTGTACGTAAATACACTGTAAATTATCCTGTATTTTTCCCGACTATGTAATTTTATATTTTCCGCGCGAATATGTATGAAGATTCTACGTGATATGTCGATACCAGGCGGGATTTGCGCTTAACATGAAATGGACGCTGAAAATACAGTGCAAAAGATACAAAACAGGATTTTCGAGGCTGCGGCGCGTCCATCTATTTCCACCGCACGCTGTAATTCGATGCAGATTCTCTCTCTCTCTCTTTCTATCTCTCTCTTTATCTGTTCTCTCCCTCTATAATCTTAACATTTGCATTTAATACCGTCAGTTCCCCTTCTTTCTCATCTTCCTCCCGTCTATTATAACCGCGTGTCTTTAACCGCAATACAACGCGACCGCCGAGAGTTTTCACTTTCACACGATTTCTAGTCGAAGTTCAACAAGTCGTTATCGCGCGCCATGACGACGTGTATTGACGCATTGCACTCAAGGTGCATTTCTGCCGCGAGAGAGGCAACTCGCGAGCAATAAACAGACGCGGGATCGCAGACGCAATCGCGAAACGACACACTTCCGGTCGCCTATGCGCGCGGACTCTTGCAGACTTGCAACAACTATATGTTACCCTCTTCCTTGTCGCGATGCAAGAACGAGAGTTGGTTGGTCTCCAACTTTCTTGCGCGGTTTCGTCTGCGATATTAATTAAGACGACGCGCGTGCGCGCGCGAATGTGACAAACAAGTTTTCGCCGACGGCGAAAATGCTCGGCGACAGAAATATACATTCGCAATCGAGTCTGGAATCGATATACGACTCGGCGCAGCAACACATCCGGTGATGAATATTTATATTCACGTCGCGCATTCGAACTTTACTTCTATTTGTCTGATATCCGTCTGTCCATTATCGTGCAAATATTTTGTTTTTTTTTCCTTTGCTTTCTTCTTATTAGAAAAATGCATTTTGTTTTCGTTATTGAATGTTTTTGAAAAGAAATTGCTCATTCCACTTTGAAATTGCGAAACTTAATTGATATCGAACTGATTGGCCTCGCGAAATTACATGCCTCGCGACGTCTGTCCTCGACTTCCGTCGCCGTCGTCTAATATATCCACGATTAGCCGACGACGTCGCCGTCGTCGGCCAGCGTCTATTTTCGCATGCTCCACCGGTCGATACTAGGCTAGATCCAATTACGAGTTGCTGTGGAATATTGCCACGTGGCTACGTTTATCATGCACGCGTGTGCGCAAGCAGATAGTTACATTTTCGTTGTATCAACAAAGACGACCGGGGCTGTTCAGACAGTTCATTAGTATAATTAAATTTAATTAAAAAGTACAGTTGCCTCGCGCGTAAGTGATACAACATGTTGGTAATTTGTTTTTCTTTTTTTATATCACACGGAAATTGCGACGAAACCATTGTCGAGAATATTTTTTTCAAAAAATATGATGAAAGTTTTGAAATTGCATTGACGTGATGAAATTTATTAGGCACACGAGAAAAATGCTTTTAGTTGGCGAGAAAAAATTCGAGGAATGTTTGCTGAGAATATAATGTATCGGATTTAAGCACGCGATAATTTAAATAAATTGTCTCTCAATCGACGCGCGCTTTACGGTGTAATAAATATTTCTGCAAGAGTGAGTGATAAAAATTAATTTTTCAAAAGAATTACGCGCGCGCGAGAGAAATCGGCGAAATTGGTGACTTTTCTCCGAAACCATAATCACAAATTAGATTTCTCTCTTTCTTTCTCTCGGACTTTCTTAATTCAATTGTCGCAATCGGCTCAATTCTAGTAATAACATTATCCGAAACTTGTTTACGGCGAAAATGTAAATCCAATTCTCATCGACGTGCCGCATCGATGCTCGAGAGCCGCAATTGTATTTCTCTCTTCTCGCATTGGAATTGAATTTATTCACTTCTTAATCATTCACTTATCTAGTCGCGTTATTTGCTTGTTGTAACCGAGTGTCTCGGTGTATAAAAAAAAAAAAATAAATAAAAAAAAAAACGATGAACGTTTCCTCGTGCGATCAGTTTTCGGTTTCATCGCAGTTTGATCGATATTATTTGTGCACGGCATAGCGGAAGAAACGTGTTTTCGCTGTATATGCCGGCGTCGCGTACTCTCGTATTTCGTATACGTAAACGCTTTTTTTTTTTTTTTGCTGCTGCCCTCGTTCAAAGCGAAAACACGGCGGCGAACGGATATTTATCGATGCTCGCGAGATCTGGCGATCTGCTCTTTTACGATCTACTTTTTTACTCGTTTCGGGATTTTTATTCCGCGGCGCGTTTTTGCATTTTGTCTCACTCGATGTGTGCGCGGATTGCGACCGCGCGTCACCGTCTATTATCCGTCGCCGCTACTCTCCGCGGATAGAACGTGAAAACGCTTCACGGAAATAGACGGCCGCCGGAATTCGCACGTACGCGTTAAAACGCGAAAATAGTATCTGGCATTTCTGGCAATAGTCCGGATCGGCATAGCACCCTCAGCTGTTTTCCTTCTTTTGTACTTCGATTTAGCGGATCGTCATTGATGCAACGCGCGTTGCTTCGAGAAGAGCGCGCGGTCTTGTTGTAAATTGCGTTTACCGACTCTCTACTAGGCGTCTACTTCGTGGCGATCAATTTCGATCGGCATTGAAAACTTTGTGTTTCGAAATGCACACAACAAACGTTTTAGTTTAAGAATTAAGAAATTGAAGGCTCGTACAGTTTAAAACTAGTAATGAAATTTCACAGGTGATAAGAGCCGATCGCTGGATATTTTGCGAATATAAATATATTTAAATATATTTTAAGAGTGCAAATTCTTACGCATTATTTTTGAATTGAAATTTTCAATTCTTTAAATCCATATAGGATGCTAGATTTGCATCACGTATATAAAAATATTTTCCCTTCCCAATTAATTTAGAAATTATATTTATTCGCAAAACATCCAGCGATCGGCTTTTATCATTTGTGAAATTTCATTACTGGTTTTAAAAGTATGTTTTTTTTTTCAATTTAATTATTTTAGACTTTCTTTTAGCGTTTGTTTGTTTTGCAGAGCATGGAGAATTGTAATAATTAAATGAAGCAACTACTATATACTCGACGAAGTGTTGTTTAACGAACACGTTCGACACGGAAAGTCGGACTATCTGGCTAGATGAAAATCAGTGGACATTCTAGCACGGACTTCTCTATGGAACCGTGTGGCAGTCGCGTGGCTAAATGCTCGCCGAGAGCCGCGATAAACATAGACTCGCGTGCCTGCGAACTAATTAAGCCGACTTCTCTCCCGTTGACCGTAAATAAAATAAACCGAAGCCCAACCGTATAACTCGCGAGTATATTTCGGGTGATTGTATCTCTGCGATGCGCGTGTTTTTTTCGAGAGTATCACAGTTTTTTTTTGTTTTTTTAATTTTTTTTTTGGAGTGAGCAGTGTCGGTCTCGAAGTTTTTTCGATGTACACATTTTCGAAAAACAAACCAGGAATCTTCTTTCATAAATGATTTGATCGAGTTTTTTTTCTCGGAGTTGTTTCGATAGCAATGATGGTTTACGCGAGAGAGGTCTCTGGTTACGTCGGTAATCATTTCCGGTCGTTACCGGCGATTCCCACGGCAGGTTTTATCCAGGGTTTCGCGAGACGAGAGAGGATCGATGCTGGGGAATGGCAGGACTAAGACAGGATCACAAAAAATAATGGGAAGTGAGAAAAGAGAACCGCGCGATTACACGCATCAGCGCTCCTCCTCGTCCACCGCTCTCCGTCTTTTTTCTTTTTTTTTTTCTGTTGTTTTTTTTGACGTTTTTTTCCTCCTTGTCGCGTTATCCATTGTTCCTCGGGGCAAGTCGTCGCGTCACACCGCGTTGCGCTTTTCTCAGTCTCGCGCTTCCCTCACGCTTTTCGTACAAATTGAACTTCAACTCATACCGAAGTGCTTCGTCGAGTCTGCACTCGATTTACTCGCGTAATAACCAAAGTTTCTCTGTTACTTGCCGAAGAATTCGGCGCTCCCGAACCAGCTCCGTACGGTCTTGCCATCTAATTTGAGATTATTAATAGGTACCCGAAAGAAATACATGTCTTCGAACCAGAAAACTATGCGTGTTCAGGTGAAGAAAGACTTGTGGTGATAATCACATATTGTGAATGTATATAAATCTCTTCTCTCTCTCTCTTTTTTTAATGATTCTATACAAATTTGAGATTTGATTTGAAGATGTCTCTCTTGTGTTCTCACTAATTTTACTACTTGACCTTCACGTTGACAAAGTTCACATATGAAGAAGACCACAGAAGAACTCGATAAGTTATATTTTCGTAATTTTAGAGGAGAGCGATTTTAACCTTTAGGCATGATGCTATATATGGCATTGCTATGGGAACGCTAATATTAATACCGTATTTTGGAAAAAAGAGTTCTCTTTCATCTTGACTTGTGAGGGAAAAAATATCTAGAAAATTTAAATATGTTGTGTAGTTTGGCTTTCGAATTCGCCGTAATCTAAGATACAAAATTTATTTGTACGTGATTAGTAATAATGTTACTGTATTGAAAGTTTTTTGCAATTTGACTTCAAAAACGTAATTAGCGACAAAAAACTTCTAGAAACAGCATGTTTTCAAAATTTGAAAATTTTTACTTTCATTTTCCGCCGGCCTGGCTCCGATCGGACCTAGATGAAACCTAAGGCCATTCCAATGTAAGAAACTCAATTTATAAACAAAAATTCCGAACAAAATTTCATGTTTTTGATGAAAATCCCTGCCGGCGGTCTAAAGGTTAAAGTTCGAAACGTGCGTGTATTTCTTTGTACACGTTTTATAAAAATGCTTATATCTCGGAATCAGAAAAAAAAAAAAAAAAAAAAAAAAAAAAAAAAAAAAAAAAAAAAAAAAAAAAACAAAAAAAAACAAAAAAACAAAAAAAGTGGACTTTATCGAGTTTTTTTCCTGCGGTCTTCATATAATAGTGACGAAATTATTGGCGTCAAACTCTTCTGTCTCGTAATGGTCGTTACCTTAAGTTTGTTTCAACTGGAAGAAGACTTGAAATAAAGTCGAAACGTTTTGATAATCACATTCGAGTAACATTGTCGCACAACAGCATGCTATCAATTCGCACTTGCCGTTAAATTGAAAGCTTTCATCTTGAATTCTATCAAGTATTTAGAGTTTTTGGCGCGTATAAATTTTTAGTGCCGCTATTGGTGAATGTTTATTATATACACGAATCTATAATTAAATTATTATTTTGATATTTGATTTAGTTTCGCCTATGAGTTAAAATTATGAACACGCCTTTTCTCTCACAAATCGTGTCCGTATGTCAGAAATTGGATTCCGCGTGATCCCATCGACGTGTTTCGTGCTCGGCATGCAAATGCAAAACACCGACATTCTCTCTTATTTCACTTCTCACTTCTCGCGAATCTATTATATGGGAGCCGCGAGACAGCGGCTGCGAGCACACGATTGAAATTAGTATTCCTTTCAAGAATCTCGCGGGGGAAGACATCATTTATCCCGTTTTTTAATGTAATGTAGATTTAGAAATGTCAGTTGTTCAGAAATAAAAGTATCTTTTTTTTTATAAAAGAAATATCTTTTTTTTATATATATATAAAAAAGAAAGAAGATTAATTGCGACAATAAATACTTTGAGCGCGTATGTAATTTAATTCGAAATACAAAACGGACATTGCATTTAAACTGTCCTATAGACGAAAAGAAGCGTTTGCTATTTTTAACAGCTTGTTGCAGCTCTACGATTTCTTCGGACCGATTGCGACACACTTCCTCGGTAATTTGATAGAGTTCTCTCGGTAGAAGTATCGGCAGGTCGCTTATTGATGGAACCAGACGATCTATTTTTACATTGCCGATTGACGTCCACACTAGTATTCGAAAACGATCGCGGTCTATTTTTTTTTTTTGCCAGTGTTTGTTCATATCTAAAATAAATCTATCGATCGCTGCAGCTGTAGCTACGATGAGTCACGTTGAGATGACTGGAATTGTTGAATCGTCGACCAAACGGCGCAAAATAATATTTGACAGATTTTTTGGTTAAATGCGATAACGATATCCGTGCGCGAAGTGTGTGTCAAGTAATTCAAGTAAGTAGCCAAAAAAAAAAAAGACAAATTGTGCTCAAATATACGCTTTCTCTCCTGTTTACTCATCGTACAAAGTCGCATATGACAATTAAATATTGACAGACATTTCTCAATGTGACCGTGTACATTTTTTTAAATACAATATGCTAATTACACATTCAATTATTCATACGCGTATCTTTCATCTCGTTTCACGCTTTAAACAGTTCGGACGAATGCGCAAACGACTCGCTTCTGTGAAACGCAAATACCTGTGATAGTGTTCGTTTTGGAATTTAAGTTAAATGGGATCCCGCGATATATCCTTGTAGGCTCGTGCGTTCGCCAATTTGTTCGACGAAAAAAAAAAAAAAAAAACAAAGTGCAGTGACCGTTATTTACGGTTATCCTCGCTCCGAGCAAGTAGGTTGGCCGTGTGCACATAACGCGCGCACGCGATATATCGCGCGCGCGCGCGTGCGCGCCTCGCGAAAGGCGAGAGAATCCGTTGCCTTTTCGCAGCGTGAAATCGATTTTCCTTATCTCTTCGCGGCGAAAGAGTCGTGTGAAATCACGACTGCGTGAGAATCGTCACGTCGCGTCGTCGTCGCGGAATGAATACGAGTCGATATCCTGCGAAATATATATACATATACATATATATATATATATATATATATATAGGTCGAAATTCATTACCTCAGGCAAACTCGAGAGAGAAATCGAATAACGAAAAATAAACACGCTAAATTCGATACGATCTAAATTACAGAAGACGATTGTTTTTTCGCAATAAAATAGATTTGTTATAATAAGAGATTTATTCCCGAATTAAAGTACGTTCAAACTTTGACCTTTTTTTTTTTCTTTTTTTTTTTTCTAATTATTCGGTGACGAAAAAAAACGTATTACTACTGTGCGTATAACTTTCGTTGAAGTTCAACGTTTACACGAAACCTTTTTTTTTTTTTTTAAAAAAAAAAAAAAAAAAAAAAAAAAAAAAAAAGAATAGTAACACGTTAGTATCAGCATCTCTGCGTCAATTCCAAATGAGGTTTCACGTAAACGTTGAACTTCAACGAAAGTTTCAAACAGTAGCTACGTCGAAATTATCTATGTGACGAATCCTTATATCGTGACCTTCCGGTGTCGTTTTTTTTTACGTACAACATACACGCACGCAATACGGGCGCGCAGTATGTGTACGGTTTCCGGGAGAGGATGATCCTGCATGCGCGCGACCTTGTAATTCGTAATGTAATCAGCGGAACGGGCGTTATAACGGGTTGTTGCGTGCCAAACGAATCGGCAAATGTCACGATATGGCGAAACGAAGTTATTCGGCTCGAAAATTGCCGAACGCCGAAAATTACAATACACACAGAACGCGCGTTATTCCGCGGACAACAACAGAAGTTTTGTGCGGATCTGGAAAATTGCGCGAAGCCGAGGGAAATTGGAAAGCGTCGCGTTGAACATTTCACAGTTCGGGGTGTGGAAAAGCTCGTTTTGCTGTCGCGCGAATCGGAAGCGCGAAAAAGTTTTCGTGATTTGTCGCCGAGCAGTATATAGCAATTGAATCGGTGCGGGAGAAAACGCGTTCGTCTCGGAATAGCGCGAAAACCACTTTTGTCATGGGTGTTGCGTGCAAAAGAAATCTGTATATGTCGAGTTATTTCCCCGAGTACGCAACCGTGCAGCTTTAATCACGCCGGTGACACGCGGGCAATTATTTGCATAAATCCGACAAAAACGCCCCGGGCTATTTGCGGCCCGCGGGCTACGCCCGTCGTTATTTAATAAAAGCGCTTCAAGGCCGCGACTGCGAAACGTGCATTGTAGACTACGCTCCGCAGTCAAACGCTGTGTGTCGTGTCCCTGCGATTCACCTACGCTTCACTGCCGTTTAAGGACCGGGGACTCGCTTTACGATTCCTACGTTTCACTTGGAGTGTACACACTCTTTCTCTCTCGCACGCGCCGCTTCTTTCTCGAATCTACTGTGACTCTTCAGTTTGTTCTGTTTTTCGAAACGCTTCATCACATTTCGCTGGAAAAAAAAAAAAAAAAAAAAAAAAAAAAAA
>QVOA01003881.1:0-11228 GCA_014825685.1 Pseudomyrmex cubaensis | reverse complement strand
CGCGGAATTTGTTTATCTCCTGTATCGTGAATTTTTACACGTCGAGTGCACGTCGCGGAATTCGAGACTCTCGTGATAATAAAATATCGAAAAACTCTGGCTTCCATGTTGATCGTCACGCTGTCATCGTTGTTACGGATGTTCCAGGTCGCGTTCTAACGAGACCGAATTTTGCCGCATAAAGAGATAAAAACTAAGTACAAAGTAAATACGCGCGCGCGTTGCCCGTCTGAAATCGTGCCCGTAAATTACGCAAAAATATATAAGAGCGCAAAAATATCGAGAGAGAGAAATAAAAAAAGTAATTAAAAGTAAAAAAAAAAAAAAATCCACCGTCGTTCCGTTCTGCGCCCAGATTATCGGCATCCTCCAACCACTGATTTTCATCGTTAACCGGTATGTTCATTTGTTTCTTTACTTTGGTTGTTTCTGTGACTCTCACGAATCGTTATTATTATCTTGTTATTATTGTTATTATTGCCGTTAAATTTATATTGGCGATTCGCCAGCGGATCTGCGTGCGTCGATTAGTACGTCGATCGGCTGCTGATCTTTATGTATACGTTCCTCTTTCACACACCAGGGATTTCCGTGAGAGAAACCCTACCGCTGTCCTTTTACCTTCAAGAATTCCATCGTGGTGCTCCCGTGTGCTTCTCTTTCGCAACTTTGGTTGATTCCATTTTGTTACTTCGTTGAATTTCCAGGAAAATAAAAGTTTGCAGTATTAAAAATATCAAGATGATTAAAAAAAAAGATATCACAGCAATTGCTAATTAATTAGAAATTACATCTGTTAAAACGATTAATAAGTAACGAAGTATTGTTGTTCACGTAATGATATATATATATATTTTTTTACGCTCGATTGTACGAAAATTCTGTGTAATTTTGACATAAATTGCGTGATAAGAAATTGTATATATAGAAAAGCAAATAATAATAAAAAAAGTTCGCCACAAAACCTAAGAAAAACAATTATTTGCCCAACCAATTTACTCGGTAGAGCGTGTAAGATAATATGATGAACTTTCTTGTTATTTCATCAAAATTGCAACACGTCACACGCTTGATGTAACGATCAAGAAGTATTATTAAAAATTATTACTCGAGATGCGCCGACGAGAGAGCTCGCTGTAGAGAACGACGATTGCACGATCTCTCGCAAGAAACGATATTTGCGAGGAAGTGCATCGCGAAAACTAGACGAGGAGGGCTCATTAACGGGTCAAAATTGTTGCATATAATGTCGATCAGTCGTTATAACCGTCGTATAAATGTTGCGTTTAGCAGCTGACGCTTACCACGAAATAATGTTGTGTGTATATGTGCACACCACCAGACCTTTCTCTGTCTGGGCGTGGCACCAGAAAGCGACTGTCGCAGGAGCACCACGTTGCACACACATATACCAACGCATAAACACATGCACACATCCTATTTCCCTCTGTCTCTCTCTCTCTCTCTCTCGATCCAACCCCTTATCGATCCCGCAGCGTACCGACCGAAAAACGGCAAATTGAAATACATAACTCAGGACGTCGAAACGCTTTCGCGATGCATGACGAAACGTCGAGCAGATCTGGAACGGAGCAAGGACCGGCACTGCAAGTCCTTGTCGAAGACAAGCAGGATGTCTCGAGAGGGACACTTCCGTCTACGATGATCACAATGGTGCGTGAAGCAAACGAGGGAAAGCTAGACAATGTAGCCGATGGAGATTGATTAATTTCTTTTTGTTGGTTTTTTTTTTTTTTCAAGTATACGCCATTAGGTAATCGAACGCCAAAAGTTCTGAAATCAATATATCGATGAGATGTGTGTATGTAGTTTAAAAGTGACGCGCCCTCTTTTTGAACGCAATGTGTTCGCAGATACGCGTAAGATTTGGATTAAGTTTGTTTTTTGCGTCGCGTTTCTCAGAGTCTTCACATTCAAGTAATGTTAACTTATCATTAAATATATGTGAAACATATATGGTTCGAACCCAAGAGTAAGAGTGCAAGGTGCGTCATATGAACGGAAAGAAACCGTATATTGTGCGTTTTTTTTCCACGTAGAGGTCTTAGACGAGAGTCGAAATATCAAAGAGTGATCGCAATTTTTTGTTGTTGTAAAGAAGGTAGTGTCGTAAGAGACGGAGAGGAACATGGAGGAGAGAGAAAGAGAATGCGAGAGACGAAGTCTAGTTGGGGAACCTCGTATTGATCGTCCCTGGGTCCATGTGACGCGCCTGCGTTCGCTTACGGGGTAAAATCGTAGCGAGGGTAAACGAGAGACGAACGAGAAGGAAAGAGAGAGAATGCGCGAGGGGAAGAGAGAGAGCGAGCGAGAGAGAGAGAGAGAAAAGGGTATACAGACGGAGAAAGAGAGAAGTGTATATCGTTCATATACCCTCAGGGTAGCTGCACCGTGCCACCGACCAATCAATGGAGCTTCTTCGCTCGTCTCCTCTCTCTCTCTCTCTTTCTTTGTCTCTCTCGAGCCCTTCTATATCGTATTTGCAATATGATCACCTTGTACATGCTCGTGACGTATGCGCGTATTTTGTGTGTGTGTGTGCGTGTGTGTGTATGATGTGTTCGTGTGTACGGTTGATACGACATAACATATCGCGAATGCACGTCGACGTCGACAACCACGTAATTCGAAATAGGAAATACATGATAAATTCCCATGTTCGCTTAAAATGGCTTGCTTTGTTTCAGTTTATATTGTTGTAGAAAACAATTGCATTTAGAGGAAAGTACGCGTAGACGGAAAAAGAAATTTTTTTCAACATTTTTTTCTCTCATTATATTTGTGCTAAATCCACGGATTATTAAAGTGTTGATGTTTTCTAAAGACATGTCGAAGAGTATCGCTTTTCTGTTAAATTGTCATCTATTAAAAATGTTTTTTTTAAATAACTATTGTCCTTACTTTGATTCTCTTTATTAAGTTTAATTCTGATTTAAAACAAAAAATGAGACTTTGTAAGATTGAGAAATATTAGTTCGATAAGTCAATATACATTTAAATGTTATTGCGCGAAATGTAATCCGTAGAAAATGGAATAAACTCTTGTTATTAAATCAACACAGTTCGCGTGATACTGTATTTATGAACATTCTCGGTACATATACGCGTATATAATATATGTGATACATAAATGTCTAGCTTCGCGAGTAAGTTCTTGTTGTAAGGCCGAATCGATTTCGAGTTTGGAGTTATATCGACGGAATCTCGTTAGAAGTTCAATGCCCCCAGAAAAAGTTGTCGGACGGAATTATTGTTCCCGAGGTATATACAGCACCGTGTGGAATTACATTCGCGTCCGATTGACGCCCAGGGGCCTTACCCCCGAAAAACGTAGCTTCGACAGCTGGATTATGACTAAACTAGAGAGGGTGAGAGAGACATGCGTTCGTCGAAGAGTGATTCACGAGTTCGAACAATACGCGAATATGCACATTCGCACATTTTACAATTTTAAAAAAATATAATCTCTGGGCGAATGTTTATTCTTATTTCTGTGTACCGGTTTCTGCGGATTTCTATATTTCGCGCTTGCTGCTGTGTGTAATTAAAATCGAGAGAGCGTCTCAAAATACTTTTATTTGTATTTCAGAAATAGGCGATCATAAAAATAACTGAAAACAAATTTACAAATGATAGATTTCTTGTTTCCGTTATTGTAACTGCCGATGGAGAGAAATACATAGTTTCTTTTTTTTTTCGAGTCAGTTGGTCGCGAGTCGCACGAACGGAGTTTTAAAAAGAAACGCTTTTGACTTTAACGTAGGGTTCGCATGTACCGCGCACGGTACGTACATACACATGTGTTGCACACAGCTTGCTTTCTGCATATGTCTCACATCTGTTAGCAAACCCCGGTTAAGTATTCCGCGACCTAAACTTGTTTTTTACCTTGATTGGACGTTGCAGATTCTTCGATACGACGGTTTGCATTAAGTGTGGTCATGGGCGCGATACAAAACGTTGCGCAGCATTCGTTCTTCTCTACGCAAGATCGCGTAAAAAAATAGTTTGTTGTTCAATCGCATCTCTGATAGTTTTATTTTTCTGTGTCACGAGTGAAAGCCACTTACATTTCTCTATCTGTGATCTCTATCGTATCCTATTTTTTTTTCACAATGCGACTTTATCTTTCTCTCTTTTCCCCCTTTTCTCTTCATATCGTGCAATAATTTTTTTTATAAAAACTATTCTAATTCTCTCTCGCGCGCTAATGCGTGCTCGTGGCGCGCGTTACACGCGGCACGGAAATAAATTTCCGAAAACATTGGCAGAGAGCGTTTATTGGCACGGTCGCCAAGTCTTACTCTGATATGTTTCGTCAGAGCCGTATAATTTCGGTACGTAATCGTTTGGAGACCGACCGACTCGATCTCCGGGTATAAACTTTCAGACTAAGGTCAGGGATGCAGCTACTTCGATTCGTTTCCCGCGATTACACGTTTTACACGCGGTGCGCGACAAACGGACACGTCTCTCGAAGTAGCAGACTAGTGTCAATTAAATTTTAATTATCCGATTGCACACAACGACATTGCCTTCGTCAACGTGATTGACATTTTTGTACTTTCAGACGTCTTATATATTGTTTACTTTTTTTACTACACAGTTTCTTTTCGAGTAATTTTTTTTCTGAGAACAGATTGTAGGTTGCGGTTTTTTCACACGAATTTACGATCGAGTACGGGCTGTATAAAAGACGAGAGAAAGAGAAAGAGAGAGAGAGAGAGAGAGAGACCCTTATCTCGATATCTCGGTGGTGCATACCGTAGTGGAGGGTCAAAAAGCCTGAAGGGCCAGTCGTGATGTAAGGGGAGGCGCATTGGGGATTGGAGAGAGCGTATATATTCCTTACATGCAAAACTGGGTTGATAAAACTGGATCGAAAAGATTCACAATTAAATGCAGTCTCTGTATTTAATACAGACAAGTTATTCTTACAATTAGACAAGTTATTCTACAAACACAGATAAAAATTTTGTATGTAAATAATTCTTGTACGTATATTTCTTGAATAATTTCGTATTTGATAAAATATTCATTGATCGCCACAAGCGGTAAAACGAAATTTGATTTCCCTTATGAAACAAAAACAATATATTTCTCATTGATAAAAATATTTACATTTCTACCGTTGCACGCACATTTCTTGCGAACGTTATTATCTCTCCAAATCGTGTATATCGAACCACGTGAAATAAGCTCCGCACGCGAGCGAATCGATAAAAAGTTGCTCCGTATTTACGAATGTACGAATTTTATAAGAGATTGTGTAAGGGAGGATGAAAAATCGATTGTTCTATTATTTGCTACAAATTTATTTCAAATTTGGACGACAGGTTCGCGAGGAAATACTTCGTGTATATACGTATCTTACTCATTAGTACCGTTGTACATATCATGAGTGGCAAGCAACCCCCTCGTGTATGTGTGTGTGCCCGAATCATGAAAAAGGGGTTCGCGGTTATACTCTTTGCGCTGAGCGCGCGGCCGACGGCGATCGAGGGAAGCCGAGGATAGCCGAGAACGACCGACTCGGCCGAACAGTCGCGAACGAAGCCGCTCGGAAGAGACGAGGTAGTCTCTAGGCAGCCTCCGCCCGTGTCGTGTTGTTCTTTCCGTTTCCTTAGTCTAGTATTTCAAGCTTTAATTTTCTCAGCCGTATCGCGCAAATTCTTCCATTAATCTCGTACACACACACACACACACACACACACACAAAAACACAAACGTTACAAACATACGTTTACGTCGTCGCCTAATAATTTCGCGTCCGGCTATCGCGTTCCAAAATCCGAAATCCCGTCGTTCTCTCGTTCTCTTTCACTCCCACGTTTTCTCCCTTTGCGTCAGGTCTCCTACGCCGAAAGCATCGATGTCGATGCGCGGCCGTCGTCCGTCATCAAGTGCATCGAGGACGGTCAGGCGTTGTGCATCATAAATGCCGGTTTACGAGCGCAGCGGTACTTTTCTTTCATTGATTTCCTCTTCTGTTCCGGGCGGTGGTGCAAAAGCAGTAGCGTGATATAACAGTGCACGTTAGCGTTAGTGAGAGCAACGAAGGGAAACAAAGGGAGCCGGGGGCTCGCGAAAGGGCTGACAAGTACGTAGTTCGCACGGTGCTCGGTTTCGCGTGCGACGCGAGCGAAGGGAAGCAACGCACGGGACGAAGTGACAGGCACGCGCGCCAAGACGAAACAGGTACATATATATATTCATACCGGAAAAAAAAGTGATCTGTGTAAAAGTTTTATATAGTCCAGGTATGTAGAGAACGAAGTGAGAGCGAGATGACAGTGTGTTTGTTTTTGGAGGGAGAGAGAGAGAAAGGGGAAAGATGGTTTTTTCTTTGATAAGTTTGCACCGCGCGATTGTTCCGAAAGATATACGGAGCGAGTCGATTTACCGGGGAAGAACAAAATGAGATAAAAGATACCGGCACACTTGTCGCGTTCCCGACACGTCTCGGAAGCACGTGTCACCGCGTCTTTCATCGCCGCCTTCTTCGCACAACCCCTTATTTATACGGTGTGCGTGCACACGCGTTCGCGAAGTTCCTACCTCCGATCCGCTCGGATTCCTCGTCATTTCTCCTCTCTCTCTCTCTCCCCCCTCTTCCGCGCTCCGAAGCTCGTTGCGCTGCTGCGTTTATGTGCGTACGTCGCATATATACCGAGCTAACGCAAACCGGTTTTTCGCGCGCGGAAAGGGGCGTACGTACACGCGGGAGGGGTTCTCCCTCGGAAACGCGCGCAGGGGCGGCAGGAAAAGGGGAAGGCGACTCTCTCTCGCAGCAGACCGACGAGTGAACGAACGAGCGAGAGAGAGAGAGAGAGAGAGAGACAGAGGGTGAGAGAGCATGAAGCACAGGAGCCGCGCTCGTATTGATCGACCCCGGCCACGCGATTTTCACGATCCGTCGCCATGGCCACCTGGCCATCGGCCGAAGATCGTATCTCGGCGACGTACTACGTGCGAATCGAATTTCAAAACCCGCTTGAAAGTGTCCGTCAACTAAACGTAATGTTTCTTCGAGAATTACTTTGTAGGTTGTACTTTGACGTGTTTTCTTTTGCGTTTCTCCGAACAAGTTTGCACGAAGCGTGCGCAAAAGAAATTCCTTTCGCGAAGTTGCGAAATTAACGGAATTACGTATTTAATAAACACTGTCCGATTTGCTCGAAGACTGAAGTTGATTCGTAAACAATCGATGTACTGATTGTTGATAATTAGAAGATATCGTTATAGTTTATATGTGTATGTGTATATATATATGTGTGTGTATATATTTATTTACTTATTTACAACTCGAATTAAAAGTAATGGTACGCAATCGATTAATCTAGATACTCGAAGTTGAAGCCGAGGATAGAGATTAAAAATTTGTGTGACAAATCCAAACGATCGGAGTGTTACATGATAACGACGCCGCTAAATTGAAATAACAAGGTAGCATTTACCAGAATAAAAGCGGTATTTCCGTTTCATCGATTTCGTCAGATCGATAGCCCCGGTCTGTTTCGAAATAACTCTTCGGTTGTTCGAAAGGGGTTTCTCTTCGCGCATTTCAGTTCACAACAAAAATTTGTTTTTCAATTGCATTATTTTTTCTATATATCAATACGTTTTACGATATAATTTAATACACGTCGCGCAGTTGCTAAATTTTATTTACGGATTTGGTCAAACTCTCGAAAACATATCGAAAGGTATAAATACTTGAATTTTCCGGTTTTCTTCAAGTAGATTCGAGAAAAATTTTCGGAGATGTGAATAAATTACTTAGATGTGTAATAACGAATTATTTTTAAGTAGATCTCGCATCTCCTTGTATTATACATTTAAGGCTTTTGAGGGTGTTTCCAACCCCTCGGCGTGCACGCATGTCGCGTCTATTGTCATCCCGTTAATGATGACGGAGATGCGCCCAAAAGTCAATGTGATACTTTTACGACGTATGACAATGGAGATTCTCTGTCAGAGTTCGTAATGGCTCTCTCTTTATTTCTCTTTCTCTCTTGCCTTCGGCATTGTCGGATCCGAAAATATATATCGCGATGGCGAACGCCGAGCGCGGATCGATACTCCGAGGAAGATGCCGGGTTGCGATAAGCGCTCCGCGACTTTTCTGCTTCTACGAGCGACGCTTTTATCGCGTACGTTCGTAAACAAAGGGGACCGCGGGCGTTAGAGAATGATCGGTCTTCTTTATTCCGCGAATAAAATGAAAATAAGATATGTTTCTTCGCTGGTGGAATTGTTTTTATTTCCTATCGCTGCGAAAAAAAAGATAAGCTGGATAGAAAATTGACAATTTTCTCTTTTTTTTTTCTTTTTGATCAATTTCGAGGCTATCTAACTTCAAAACTCGAATATCTTAGCGGGATAACATCTTGTCAATTTTACATACTTGAAAACAGTGAAGTATCAGTTTTTGAAAATTCTAGGATGCTGCGCGCAAATAATGAATCTATCTGTTACCCCGGGACACGGCAGACGGTTTGTTTTTAGGGTGGCAACCACCACGAGTCAGAGAGCTTTGACCACGCAGGGGGACTCTAAAGACAGCTGATGCCCGCGTAGAGAGGGAAAGAGAATAGGGAACGGACGCAGAGGAGGGAGCGTAAAAAAAAAAGAGAGAAGTAAAATGCACGTCCGTGACTCGTGCCGACTGATAAATGTGTCGCCGCAGCAGTGTGTATGTGTACTCGCCTTTAATCGCGAGCACCGTAGTGGCACCCTAGAGTAGCCACCACACGTAATTCCCCTTCCTCGCTCTGCCTCTGTCTTTCCCTCTTTCGCTCTTGTTTCTTCCTTTACGCTCGACCGCGTGTACATGTACCGGGTGTCCCGCTCAAAAGAAAAAAAAAAGAAAGAGTTGGCGAGTCATCCAATTTGAAATTCAGAACGTGGACAACGTGCTCGATAATTATCGCGTGTAATACGATTTTGATATTCTCTTGCAGATACAGTTTCGTTATGACGATGTGATTTTAATGAGTTTGATTTTGTATTGCTATTTACAGGATATGATAATAAAAATGTCGGTTGTTTCGCCTCATAATTTATTCTCCGAACGGATTCAGAAAATATTTTCTGTTTCTTTTTTTTTTTGTGTCTGTAAAGGAAAATTATAATTAATCGAAAATGAATTGATAACGAAACTTTTATGAAGCAAATAATTATTGAGTTATGAATATTGGCTGTATTTTTTGTCTGAATCTGTTTGATCCACTATGTAGGGTTCAATATTACTCGTTGTGCCCTGCAGTTCACAGTTTGAACATGAGAAAGGGTCCCGTAGCCCTTTAAACGCAGGGGGGTCGTCGGCCCCTTTAAATTATTCGAGGTTATAACGAACGTTTTCTCCAAAGTTCTGTCAACCGATAAGCGCGTGTGATGTTCGGGAAATCATCGTCGTATTTTTCTAACGAATCCATCAACTTTTTAAATTACAATTTTCCTTTAACTTTAGATTAACTTCTTTTATCGAAGATTCGTTTCTAAAGTTCTTACACACACACGTGCATATACACACACACACACATATATGAAAAAAATGCAGATATTAAAAACTGCTCTTGTTTAACAATGAAGTAAATTAAAACTTTTATAATCTATCTAAATATTACGTAAGGTGTTATGAAAAATTAAGAAAATTGCGTGATAAAATTTGTTTCCTGATACAAAAAAAAAAAGAAAAAAACGCAGAGTCGTTTCGTCAGTTTTTGAATAGGCTGCTTGTTTTTGCACAGAGTTCATGCGAATTTGACGCAAAAAGGTCCAAGACTACTTCGAACGACTTTGGAACCTTTCAAACGTCAAAGAATGTCTTGTGCATCGTTGTTTTGGTGATTACGTGTTGTTACACGTCCTTCAATATTTTTCGTGTTTACATCGGAGCAACACAGGCACACGTGTTGTCTGGTGTTTCTTTTTTGTATTATCGTATCCGCTATTTCGGTATCTTCCAAGTATACATAAAGCTTGTTGAAACTTACTTTATCTTGTAAAAATATGCAGATTCAATAATATCGATTATCCATAATTATGCAATGTCGTAATTGCACATTGTTAACGATGCTGATTAATTGTAATACGTGATATACATGTGTAATGATATTTATTATCGAAGAATAATCGTATCAGCAGAAATAATGACACACGTACAAACAATAAAGTAGTCCTTTAATTGTTACACGCATTGCTGTGATAATTACTTGATGTTTACGAGTGTAATGTTTTTGCTTGCAGATTTCGTACGTTATTAGGGACGACTCGTTAGAGGATTGCAATGATGGCAAACGGAATGGACACAGTTGTGCAACAAAACGGAGGATCGACTCTCGGACAGACCTCGCAAGAGGAATCCAAGACGAATCTCATTGTAAACTATTTACCGCAGAGCATGACACAAGATGAGATCCGTTCTTTGTTCTCTAGTATAGGCGAGGTTGAGAGCTGCAAGCTTATTCGTGATAAGCTCAGCGGTAAGTTCTGCATTCATTTCTCCCTCTCTTTTCAGTTATAAAAATTTTGCATAAAAAGACCTTTTCTAATTTTTTTTTTTTTGTTCATAAAAAGATTGCATGGTTTACAAATCCTTCGATTTATCGTGACATTTTACGCAATCGATTTTTGTATCCTTGTAATACTCTATAATATGCGTATTATTTAGCGTAATTCTTTATGTATGTGTATACGCGCCGGGTATATTCCATGCAGTGGCAGCGAGCACGTGTATAGACGTTGTGACGCTATTTCGAGCAGCCGCGAAGAGAGCGGAGGCGGCGGCATTTAGTTTGAAGATTTGCCGCTTTATGCTCGACCTCACTACGGTGAAATCATAGTGTCGTGCAATTTGCGCTGCCTTGGGAAACATTTTTCTCGATAAAAATGCTGGTTAATTTTATTTTGTTTTTATTTTCTGCACTTTGATAAAATTAGATGCGTCGAAATAAAAAGAGAAAATGATTTATGAAACATGAAGGATAAAAGTCTTTCTCAGAGAGAAAGAGAAAGAAAAAGATATGTGTATGTGTAACGAATAGGTTTTAAATTACTTGCGAATTATGGAAGTAATGTTAGGTTAAAATTGCAAATAATAGTGTATGAACATGTTTCTTTTTCAAATTAGTACTGTGCAGTTCTATTACTATCGATTGTTTCAGCATTGTAAGGTACTCGGAAAAGATAAGAAAGACGATATT
>QVOA01003880.1:0-27141 GCA_014825685.1 Pseudomyrmex cubaensis | reverse complement strand
AGAGAGAGAGAGAAGGAGAACGCATTTTGGAAATTGCACTGGCGTTTAAGCTATGACGTAGCACGGTTTAGAGTGGGTGACCCTTTTCTCTCCTACGAGGCGTGAGTGTAAGACTAATTAGCGGACAACACTAGCATAGTAACGAGAAGGGTGAATAACAAGAGGAAGGGTTGGGGAAAACATCGTCGCACGTATCTGAAGAGAGTCAAAGACAGCAAAATCTTGTGCGGGTATTTCACACGAGTGTGTGTGTGTGTGTGTGCGCGCGTATGTGTATGTATATATATGTTGGCTATGTTTCCGGCGAGCCTCCAGGGCGCACTGAAGGAAAAGAGGGATGATTAAGAACAAAGAGAAAAATCTCATCAATTTGTTCCTCTGTTCTTTCCCGCTTTTCCTCATCTTCGTAATTCCCGGCATTCGCGAATAGCTGTCGAGCTGGCGAAACGTCGAGCTATATAGCGGGCGAGCCTAAATCGCTGTCCTAAGCATTTTCGGAGCTCGACATCTCTCTTTAGTTTCGAGGCAAAGCGAGAGAATATAACCATCGTCTGCCGGTGCGTAGTCTTTAACGTTTTCGCCTGTTTTTGGTACCGGTGACAAATTGTCAGAGTCACGATTTGTGTATTTCGCACACGCGAAGCGAACGAAAAACCAACAAATTGAAGTGAATTAGGTCATTCGATCGGATTCGTTTTTCCGTTTGCAGCCAGTCGTTAGTTTAGACAGATTAATTTGCGAGTTGGTCGGGATAAAAAAAAATTTACTAGCGCTTTCGGAGTTTTTGGCGATGAACGAGTATATAATTAATGGAAAACGATAAAAACGATCAAAATGCCTTCCTTCTCACATCTTGCACGTAAAATCGTTTACTCACTTTTACGATATATTTTACCGTCATTTTTGCAATTTTTTTTTTCATGCTTTCTCTCAGAAAAGAAATATTTTAAAATTTTAAGCCAAAAAAGTCAGACCTAATATAAAATTCTTGGTATCACTTTTCACTAAATTTAGTGAAACAAAAATTAAGTTACTTATTAATCATCAGATTGAATATTAAATGACGGATAATTAAATTCTGGAGATTGACTTTTCGCGGGAGAAGATCGAATAGGGAATTGCTCGAGCACGAAAACTCGATGATTCGTACGGGACTTGCGACGGGCACGAAACGAGACGCCAAAGATCGATTTATATTGCGACGTATCTATTTATACTATGTAATGCCGAGTATTACGTCAATAAACAATTTGTTTTAGCGGACTTTTACGGCTGCACGGTGTGGCGTTAATTTACGTTAAATACAAAGAAAGAAACCACGCGCACGCGATACACCACCACCACGCGATAAATATTTTCCTCTCCTATAAATACGTTGCTACGCAAATAAACGATTTTCCCGCGCGTTGTTAAATATGCTCGAAAAAAGAAAAAAAAATTAGAACCATTTGATCGCAGTGAACTTCAGCGCGCAAAAATTTTCAACAGTGCTCTCTCGATTAAATTCGATCGGTAGGTACACGTACGCTCGCTCGCGTAATGCCGCGTGCAAATAATGCGCCGACCTGGCACTTTAAAGCTCTCGCTTAAACTTTAAGCACAACCTGGAAAAATGGACGACTGGGGTAATGGGTTAAACGCGGCCGAGCGTACTCCTCATTTCTCTCTTTCTCCCTGCAGCTGCGGCCCTTTATCGATCGACAGCGCGGGCGAATACATACAAATGGGTAAACAGAGCGAACGCAGCTCGACTCGATCGCGGTATAAAATTACACACGTCTCGTGATATTCGTAGGACCGAAAAAAAAAAAAAAAAAACAGGTGAGGATAATATGCGAATTGCGCGCGAGGCTTCACAAACGAAAAAAGAAGATTATCGGTTGCAGTGACTTTGCGAGAAGCTTGCGAGAGCTTCGTACACGCGAGGCTTTTGCTTTTCCCACACGACACGCGATCCATGTGTGTCGCGCGATCAGCTCGCGAACGTGAAATTTTTTCGAAAAATCGAAGAAACGTCTTCTCACTTCGGCCGATCTTTTGTGTCAAGTCTCCGACACGATCTCTGCGTCTTCGATCGCGCGATCTTTCGTCATCTTCGTTATTCAGCGTCAACGGACGCGCGAAGAAAATCGGATTTGTGAAGATCGAATCGGGAAAGTGCACGAAGTACGAAGTGCAAGAAAAATCACGACTGTTTTCTCGGTAAAGTGAATGACATTTTTCTTTTCGAAGCACACGACGAGAATATAAACACGCATTACGCGCTGAAGAAACGTGACTTCCGCTGATATCGTGGAATATACATTGATTTCTACGCGCGTAATATCCGCCGACGGTAGAAACTGAAAACATCGGTAAGCAGTTGTTTTAGTTCTCATTGATACCTTGTATAATTTGTAAAATCTTTATAAATCAAGGTAAACTTTTCTTCTCTTTATTTAACGTATACTGATGTTATTTTATTTCTCAAGTTTCGTAATCTTCCGGGCTTAGAGAGATTTTTTATCATAAAAGAATAGAGAGAAAAAGAGAAAGAGAGAGAGCGTGTATAATTCAAAATTCCTTTTTAGATGTTTTTAAACAAATTAAACATTTTCCATCAATTTCTTGTCAGAGGATTGATCAGAAATAATTGAAGCGGTATAATTTGAAAGTCTAAAGTCTTTGATGCTATAGATAACATTGCGTATATTTGTAAAAATAGTAACAGACGTAGACTTTTTGTATATCTTTGCAACATATCGGAACTTGAACCAATTGAAGGCGATTCCGATTTAATTCGTGGATTAATAATAATTACTTTTTTTCATAGAATTATTTTGCAAAACGAAACAGATGTATATAATTTAATTAGTTGTTGACTAAGAATATAAGCTTTCTTTTTCGTTATTTCCAAATTATCAAACTCAAATAAAGTCGTAAAGAGTCGTGAAAATTAATTATAGAATAGCGTGATTCTCTCTCTCTTTTTCGGGGAACACCGTATAAAACATGCAGATTCGGTGTTACAATGTATATAATGTTGAAGAGTAAATTAAAGAATACATTGAATTATCTCGAGAATACATTGAATTATTCGCGTCACGAAAACACGAGTCAATGTTCGCATTTTGTGCTTATCGTGCCGCCATGATGGGACACTCTGTATACATGTTCCATTAGAACGAAGAGCTTTGTAATTAATGTTTCCCTCAGCAAATTGAACAACCGGCGAATTGAGACTTCATGCGGTCGGTTCACAGTCGTTACTATATAATGATGAATGTCACAGTGTAATAAACATAATGGATAAATATATAATTGAAATACACACATCTTATCTTAATCTTGCTGAAGTGAAAGATCGACATATATATTAGTTTCAGAAATTGCCTACTACTACTATATATTAGTTAATCTGTTTTATTAGATATAAACTAATTAACTCGTAACTCTGAATAGAATAGTTTAGATATTAAAACGTTAAATAATGATTCATTAATTATTTGTACTAAAACTATAAACGAACACTGTCTAGAAATGCCAAAGGAGAATATTTCAATATTAATTTTTTTTTTTTTTTTTATTTTTACTCAAAAAACATGTTTTCACTTTACAGTCAAAGGACTTAAAAAAAAAAACAATTCTGTTTATTCAATAGAAATTAATACTTGTTAAATAATTTCTACACAACAATACATATTATTTTTAATATCGTCACTTTTATTATTGGATTCAAAACACAAATATACAGAACAAACATTTTAAAAAAGCACTTTTGTGTTTTACTGTCAGCCTCGAGTTTAAATGACGCAATTTGTTTAATTTTTGAAGACCCATTATTTTTTAACGACAATAAATCACATGACTTGACGTTGGAACGATTTAACACTCATCTCTTGCCGCGCACTAACAATGTTTCTCCCATTGTTCGATCTCTCGTCACACTATTCAACCGCGAAGAAGCCATGAGGCTTCAAAGTGTCTGCATAATTCATGGTCGATCTTCATGGTAGTAACCTCTCGTCCATCATCTTCGGCTCATCAGCTGTTTTCATGTTCGTCATAGCGTACTTGCGATGCAAAGCGTGCTCGAGAAGAGCACACAGCATCAGTGAAGGTAATCAGTTTCTCTGTTCTCTTTTCAGTAACACAGAACAGAGACGATTCTCTGTGCATATAAAAGTTAGAAGCTCTTATCGGTAAAACTAGGTCCTCGTTATAGTCATATTGAATTATGACACGTCAAAAGTAAGAACATATCATATCAAACTGAATTTTCTGCAATTCTTGTAGAAATAAGAAAGTTACTCCATATAGATGTTATCGATTGTGCATTTTTTTGTGAAATTTATGCCAAAACCTTCTTTCTTTATTATTTTGCATTAATAAACGCAATGTCTAGTTCACTTTACGTCATATAATTTTCGACGAAAAAAAGGAGCCTTTTGATAAGTCATCGATTGTATTATAGATTTTTTTATTATCAATTTTATCATCAATTTTTTTTTATATTTTGTATTTTTTTATATTTATTAGTCTATCGATCATAAAAAAAACTTTATGGCGAATGTAGCGCGTGTGCAACATGTTTTTTTCTAAACTCAAGTTCTTGCTACGTACGTGGGGTGGACTATGAGTTTAATAGAAATATATGTTTTTTTTTTTTTTTTTTTTTTTTTTTTTCTAGTTTGCGATGTGTATTATGAGAATAAATGCACATTTATCGATTTTTTTAACTTTTTAAATGCAGATAAAAACTGCATTATAGAGTTTCAAACGCACGTAATGAAAGTAGCACAAGGTCTTGCAACAATAAATCTAGATTTATATATATTTTTTTATGTGAACTATTTTAATAAATTTAAATGTAATACATGCAACATTTGCATATATTGTTATTCAAGTTCATATTAAAATAGTTCATATTGAAATAATAACAATTTATATAGAAATAGTTTGTAGAAAAAAGTATATTTGAATTTATTGTTGCAAATTTTTTCAAATTCTCAAAGTGCAGACTCAAAACGTGTAACAATCTCACGGAACGGATATTTTATCTTCGTTAGTTTTAGAAAATCTTTTTTGAGCCGTGAGAGAACAGTTGGAACTGTATCTGAGGGTGTGTCTAAACGTGCATTTGGCATTAATAACAATTGCAATCTTCAAAATCGTATATCCGCGTGTTGTCGTCTATAACGTGGAATTGGCAACAAACTCGAGTGTGTAACGAATTTCGGATGACGCGAATATTTCGTATACATAATGGTTCTCGATGTATCGCGGTTAAACACATACACACATTATTTTAGGGTCAAATGGCGACACACGATGAAATCTTTATGCGGACGATAACAGAAAGAGACTGGGAAGTACGCGCGGTTTTTATTCAATCGATGTGCGCGCCGGATCGAAGGCGATTTGAATATTTCTGTTCTTCATACCGACTTACCATCTTGAAAAATACGATACTTCTGTGAACGGTTTCAATGGTCGTTTACACAACTCAGTATTCGATCACTACGAAATTCAATTTTGCGTTTCATTTAGTTTGGACGATTTTTATTGCGGTGGGTTTTGTTACGATACAAAATCGCTTGACTTCTCGCGTATTTCCAACAACTCGCGCACATTTGATCATCATTTCTCACTTTTTATCACTTTTTATTTCTCCTCCATTCGCGAAACTCGATATCATTCAATCATCCTGAGTGACTGACGATAAATAGAATTAAGGATCTCTATTACTTTCTTTCTTCATTTTGTGTGTGAGAAATCAAAATTCGATGCTTGAAACATGCGCCAAATCTTTCAAAACGTCTAGATAATTTGTGAAGCGAAATCTCTGAAGATTTTGATGTTTTGCTATTTGTCACGTATCGATGTGTAATAATGTGATACAAAGCGATTATAGCGCGAGCCAAGACACTTTGATGAGAGAGACTGCATCGGCACTCTAATAACAGTTCGAAAGTGGAATCTAGCGCAGCCTTGGCTCGCCAATTCGACTTGTATCTAGATGGATCTTGGCTCGTATCAGACTATCGCACTCTGTCACAGTCACCCTTGACATTCTAAACACTTAGAGTCGTTTCTAACCAGATCGCCGTCACTGGACGACACGATCGGGTGTATTATGACTCAACGATTTTGAATAATTCATCACACCGAACGCGAATACGAATAAGCATGACGGGACGCACACAATGTCGGGTTATGTAAACAGATCGTGTACTTTTTAATGGTGAAATTCTATATTTAAGTGACAGGATAGACAGAAATCTATACCCAGGGAAATTATATAAGACATAGTGCAAGGCATCAACATTGTGTGTCTTTTTGTTGGATCTTCTTTACAATATTTTATAATTTTATATATTATTTACAAAGCACAATGTTTTCTTACTTTGTTCAATATGTCTCTATATCCGTGGATATGTTCTATGCCATTTGTTCTATGCCAATACGAATAATTGACTGAAAATATTATCAAAGGAATTTTTGATACGGTATATTTGTTTGTAAAGTTGGAAAGATTTTGTAATAAATATGAAGGAAAGAAACAGAGAAAAGGAAAAAGAGAGAGAGAGAGGAAGAGAGAAGAGGGAAGGTTAAATTGAAATATAAAGTAGTTTTCGAACGAGCCAGGTTGCTAATTTCGTTATGAATTAATTTACGAGCAGATTTTTAGCCGACCGGTAGAGACAGTAAACAAGTTTTATCTGTTTTTCGAGGCCCGATTTAAAAGGGATCGATGCCGGAACGAACGTCTGTAATACGACAGCAGAATTTAGCGCAACCTTGAGCTACTGATTCTAGCCCTTCTATTGTAACGAGGATCTTTCCTTTCCGATTTGCGGTACACGTGCGGTCCTCGTGTATTGAACTCGCTTAATCGCGTTCGATCGCAATAGCAGATATCGTCGTATCGCGACACGTAACCTCTTTTGTATCGTGAGTGAATAATGACGATCTATTGATCACAATGCCGTTCATCTCGAGCAATGGTTATCCACCTACTCGTCATAATACCGTTACGAGTATCTGCGTACCTGAGGTCAATGTGTGTTCTCGCGTGGATCTTGAGACAATGGCGGCAATAAAGAGAGACGTTATTTCACGTGTTTTCACTTCAGTAAATGGACAAAATTCGCAAATTTTCAAAAATTTCCATACAACATGTTTCTACAGGTTTCTCGAGTTAAAAGAAATTAAAAATATCCGATAATTATTACCGGATAAACGGCCTCGTCTTTCCTCTCAAATAAATGGCCTTTTTTTTTTTTATTCCCGCTAGTGTAAAACAAAAGGTCGGCCGTAAAAGTTGACAGTTTTACGGCAGGCTTGAGGCGAGAGCTATTCACTCGTTTTCTCTGTGCCGTGACGCTCAAATAGGATCTTTAATCTGTGATACCATCTATCTCTAAAGTTTAAATTATTTTATTAATGAAAACTTCATTACATTTTTCATTTTATCGTTATAAAAGTAATGTTATTAAATTACTGAGAATTTTTCCTGGTTGAAAACCAACCGTAAGTGATATAAAATTCAATTAGTGATGCATCTGATAAATGTTTTTCATGAAAATCTCGTTGGAATAATTCGATTAGTTTTATCTTTACTGTTTACTTGGAAATTGCAGAGAAACCGATCGCGGCATCGATGCGACGGTAAATATGTACAACTGTCGCAGTGTCGCGCTTCGAAGTTTATTTCTCGTGTTCCAGACGAATGTCAGAGAGTGTCATCATCGTCGGTGTTTAGATGTCAGGACACGTACCAATGGTAACAACGCGAATTGAATACTAAATCTATTTGCTGCAACGTTTTTGTTACATAATGTTGTTGAAAATTAACGAACGCCTGCAATGACTTCAATTACAACGCTTCTTTCAGTTTGATTAATTGTGCAGCAATTCATTCGCTTACTTTAGCAAAACCTAGTCACGGAATATATATAGTTGGATTCTTTGCGAGAAACGAACGATTCAAGTGGATTTAGTTTAAAAAGATGCTTACACAGAGGCTTACTGTAAATCGAGCTATCGACTCTAGTTAAAATTGCAATCAGTTTTTTAAGTATTTGTAAAAAATGCGCACGTTTGTGTGTATTTAAGTTTTAAAAATGTGTATTTCGAAAGCGCTTTCAGAAGGTTTGTAACATGTTTTTATTTTTTCTCCATATCGCTTTGCGTGTTTCTCTTAATTTTTTTTTCTTATATAAAATTCTATATTTTGCTTAAAAGAATTTGCAATTCCGTGACATGGCTTAATTCCAATGCTCGCGCATTTACGTGTTGGTAGACAATAACAGTCACGATTCGTATATTTTCCTTCCTGGAAGGCGCGCGCGTATCTGGAAAATCTTTTCATAATTCGATGAAATTATACGTTTGCTAAGATTAGCCGAATTGGAATTATTCAACCTGCGGTGTGTAAACGAAAATAAACGTTGTTATAAACGGAAATGTGTGAGGCAGATAGAGAGCGACTCGTGCGCGATTTCATCTGATATCGACCTAACAATAAGTGTCGGTTCTTGACGTCTGTCGGCCTTTTCTGACATTTAATGACGATGCGCGTTATTTTTCAGGCCCATAAAACATTATACTCCTTTGGAGAAGTAAATCCACTTTATCCGCGTAATAGTCTGCTATATACGCACACACTTACATTTTCATCTCTTTCGTCTCGCAATTTATTCTTGTCCATTTCTCAATAGAGCCTTTTTCTTTTCTGAAAAAAACTACGACCTAATAAAATAAGCCGACCGCCTTAACAATAATCGATACTTTCTTTTATTGACGGGAACTCACTTAAATTAAAAAAATATTATATTTATTTTGCAAAGAATCATATTGTCGCATATTTGGCAGAAGGAAATTTATTTTAATTAAAAACTGCAGCACGTGTGTTCGTATTACGTGTTTTTATTATTCACTGGTTTTTTTTATTCCGCTCTTTGTGGCTAAAAAATTTGTTTTTGTGCTTCTAAATTATAAAATAAATTAAAAAAAAAAATTATGTTGGAAAATATTTACCACGCGCGCACTTTGTGAGGTAACTTGAATATTCAAATTCTTTAATTTTGCACTAATATTAATTTTGCTGAAAAAAAGCTCTTTTTTTCAGAGAACATACATATATATTATACGAGATGTTACAAAGTGCGCAGCAAATCTTGTCCGCTAAAGCTTTGCCAGAGATGAACTTCAAAAAAAAGAAAAAAAAAAGCACGAAGTATTCTAGTTTTTTAATTCTCGTATGCGCGCTTTCAACACCAATGGTTTAACTTTAACCCATTCAACTCAGATTTATAAATGTCCGTATGCGCGAGCACATTTCGTTATATTACGAGTTGAGTGGGTTTTTAAAAATAGTAATATTAATTAGAGAAACGCTATTATATAATTTTACTTATTATTTTTTTTAAATTGTTATTTAAGCAATTATTCACATTTTGTGATCTTTCATATTAAAAAAACATTTTTAAGGGAATGTGAGTCGCGAGTTCAAGTGTGACAAAACATGACCAAACCTGTTACATGTTACATTCAGTTAATAGAATAATCTGCAATTATATTCAGAAGATCATATCGCATTTTGTATTTATCATAGAGCTAAGCGTTTCCTTTTAATTAATCTATTCTTCTTTCACGCAAACCGGACATTACATTAATTACAGCCGCACTGTAACTAACACCGTATCATATATATTACGACTCTATTAATTAAAGCTTAGTAACCTTGTGTAACACAGTGTGTTATATATGTATGTGTGTGTGTGTGTGTGTGTGTTTGCGTCTAGAGATGTTCTATTTTGCAACATCGATCATTTTTTATTACATCAATGATAATCAATGCTCAATCATTATTTTAACTACGAAAAGAATAATGAAATACAAACAGATGCGTAATAGCTTTCAGGTGTGTTTTTCGTATCGCACAGTTTGACAACAAAATATTTGATAGTAAATTTACGCTGTGTATTTTGACAGTTTGGAGTTACGTGTGCGCGACATACGTAAAAATCAATAACGCGCGTTCTCGTAGCGCGCCCGATATTGAGCCCGAAAAAATTGCGCATATAAATCCAAAACGTCCGTATATACAAAAGGAATATATCCGCGCAAGAAGCGATTCCTAGGGCAGTTATTATAGAACTATTCGCGGAATCACGCAATTCCGATCAGAATGACGTTGTATTTTCTCACCTTTTTTCTTCTTATGTCTACACATTAAAGGAAAAGAGATCAAATACGATGCCATTCCGATCGGAATTGATTCCGAATAGTTCTATAATACGTACTCCCATTGCTGTAAGTTCTCTCTTGTATTATACTTTGGGGAAGTTTCTCTCTGTTCCGATAATAGAGCACAAAAATCGGAGTGTATTTTTGAATTTATGAAGATAACGATATTATCTGTGTTCATGGAACAAAGAGAATTTTTCATTTCAAGTAAAATATCTCTTTTTCTCTCTCTCTCTCTCTCTCTCTCTCTCTCTCTCTTTCTCTAGTTATCTACATATTTTTATCTCAGTCTTTTACAACGAAGTTTGATAAAATACGAACGGACATTGAGCGCGCGCGTTAGTTGGTCACATTTATAATTTACATAACATCATGACGCGCACGCGCGCAATAATACGCCTTCTGAATAAAACAACTCTTTCCGTGAAAGTACGGAATGATTTTTAATTAAGTTTTGCGCTGTCGGCGCGGCCTGTCGCAATGTGTCCCAGTTGTCAAGGTACATCATGAAAATTAGAGACACCACGTAAGACACGTGGAAAGACTTTTTCTGCGATTTATTTCACGTCTTTAAATTATATACGAATGGACAGTCAAAGTATTTCTTGTGTGTCGCGCCAGTTTTATTAAAACTACAACGCAATATGCAACTTTCTTCGCCTGTTCTTTAATTTAAGACGCGTGGAGGTCAAACTGAGACTCCAGACACACAGTGTTTTACACCTAAACTTATAAATCACTCTGACAGCAAAACTTGTGTCGAAAAAATAGATAATTTGTTGGTAAAAAAAAAGAAAAAACATTATTTATACGTACGTATATGTGTTAAAATGTGCAATCATCTGCCGGCATATTTCTTCACTTCGCTTACCGGATGCAATTACACACATAATTACCAAATTTAAACAAATTCAACAGGTTATGCTGAAAATGACAGGTCTAAGGTACACACATACATACACATGTGTCCGAGACACAGCAGTTTTCCCTACCACTATTCGTCGATAGTATCGCGTTACTCGGTTTACACAGTTACACAGTCGAGTTTGCACAGTTGAGTAGTAATATCGTTCGGCCGAGCAAATATTAACAATGTGGAAACAAATTATCCGAGACATAAAATGAAAAGAAAAGACCGCGTGACACGTCTTATAGAGACGTTATTTTTTTTTTAAAAAGTGTACTTACTATTTTTTTTATTTTTATTTTTTTTTTTGTATTATTGCTTCATTAAAAAAGAAACTTAATATCTTTGCTTATTGTTAATTGTATGGTCGACGATTTTTGAAGCAACAATCATTATCACGCAAACTCTGATCAACATAATAACGCGAAGATAAAACCACAAATTTTTAACGAGCCAACATACTGAACGTGCGAGTATATTTGTAAAGTAATATGAGGTATCTTTTTTTTTGCAATGGGATTTTAAATTTCATCGAAGGATAAAATGGGTTTTGAGATTTAAATTTTTTTCTGTATCTTAGATGAATTTTTAAATTGACGTCAATTCGAATGTCTAAGTGTATTAATTTACACGTTTAATATATTATTGCACGTACAATCCATCATATTGGTTTGTGGACTATCTGCACGATGATAAATTATACGATCAATATTCGAAAAGAAAACATTGCAAAACTCGTATGTATCTATACTTTTTTATTCATTGTTTTTTGATTTGCCTTTAATGAGCGCATGATCCTGTAAAAATCCAATAGGAGCAATCGATGCGATCGAGCAACAAATTAAGGAGAGAAACAGCATTGAGAAGTCCTATAGAGATACAATTTTATTTTGATTTGCGCGTCAGAGATAATGTCCTTTGTGCGCGCTTAGCGAACCGATCGACTGTGTGTATACTGATACACCTCAATGAGGCGTCGTCGTCCTTACACGCCAAAGCGAGGAATGTTACGTGTATAAATACGCTTAATCTACTTGCATTGACATATAACGTTTCGTTAAAAGGGACAGTGGGTAATGGCGTGAATGTCCGCCGCCGCGGGCGACGGAATACAATGGACGACGACACGCGGCTACTAAAGACAACGAGTGAAAAACAAAAGGCGCCGAAGACACGTGTGTTCGCGCTTTTATGCGTTCTTTCCCCTCTATGAATGCGCAAAGTGTGTCGTGCCACGGTGCATTTCGCGACGACGATGACGACAATGAGCGGCGACAGCGGGCGGCGGCGCGTTACAAACGCCGGTCAATGTATACGTAATGAAAGATATCACACGGAATTGTCAATGTGTGCGCGCGGCCGGATATTCTGGTGTTAATTCTTTGTGGCCGTCATTGCGTCGCATTAAAAACATCCTGATCGATCATGTATATGATTATGTTTATCAAAACACAATATTATACCTGTCATTGTCAATTTCACGGACATCTTTTTGCTTTGTTTTCATATTCAAATAACATCTCACCCGGAGGAATGATAAAAAAGAAAACACACCGAGATAATTTCTCGGACAAAGTTCCTCAACTTATTTACCGAAGTTCTTAAAGTTTATATTTTAATGCTAAAGAGCTCAAGAAAAAAAAACCCACGACACAGGTGCATTAGCAACTCGAATCTCGTGTCTCCCTTCCTCGTATCTCTTTCTTTCATCTGGAACGCGGTCGATAAATTCTTTCCGGCAGCAGGATTCTTGCCGAGTTCTCTTTCACTCGCGAAAACTTCCAGTGGCAAGAAGTTTCCACGACGGGAATTAATATACACAGCGAACGTACATGCACATATATATAAAATTTCTCTCGAAAACACATTTAAAACGTTCGTCACGAGTGTTAAAAGTGGCCTCGGGCCATGTAATTTCTTCTCCGTCTCGTGCAGAGAACGAGATCTTTAAAGTTCGCCGAGCGATACTACTATAGAGCCACTGTGCATTAACTCGAGTGGTAGTTTTGCCACGGAATAATCAACGACCTTCCCAAAGCACGTAGCCCACCCGTATCTCGTATAACACATCGTGTGGCGGTACGTTAATCTTCATCCCTCGCGCTTAATCTCAGAAATAGCTGGGACGCGACTCCACGTAGACGTCACAGTACCAAGAAAACGTCGGTATTTAACCTACGTTTACGTGTTCCATTACGTTTCGCGTTTCACGACGTGATGACCCCGGATGACATGAAAGCTCCTTTTAACGGCCAACGTTGAAACATCGATGTCGTTTGCGGTCGGCCATTAAATCGACCAACCCACGAACAACCGGTGTTGTTTTTAAACCTGGTCACGCGCGCGTCGTTTCTTTTCCACACACTGTTCCGTTCCGCTGGATATACACACACACACACACATACACACATTTTATTTATATATATATATATATATATTATTACATATATATCTCACATGTATGTTCTCCGCTCATAATTTCAACTGCGTATCGACCATTGCGTTCATTATGACATTGTTCGCGTGTCCACGTCAGCATGGCAATTAATCCTTTCGCCGTTACCGTGGTGTATTAAGTATTTGTGTGTTGCGCGACGCTAACACAAAAGATTAATAAATATTCCGTGTGTGTGTGTGTGTGTGTAATTTTTTTTTCTCTCTGTAATTCTATTTTCTGTTAAAGATAACTCGCTACTTTAATCTTGACGGTAAGGCAGCTCATTAATTATTACTTATTTGAACGCACTTACATTGTCACGATCTTGACAATGATAATAAATGATACGATATGTACATGTAAAAAATACAAGTGCATGCGTACAGTTAAAACGTGAAATCAATAATCACTTACAAGTAAACGTGTGTGTAATATCTTGCCAGCAAATGTATTCTTATATTTTTATTTGAGAGTATATTGTCAATTTAAATTATTGTAGACGTGTTTTTACTAACGAGTGTGTGCAAGTAATAAACTTTGATGCTTTTACTGTACATTAAAATCGTAACGATGAAAATCTTCAGTCGTTTGGAAGGAGCGCAACATCACGGAATAACGAGTCAACCCATCGATTTTGTCGTGTTTTTTTTTTTTTTTTAATCGAAAAATAGAACTACGAAAACTCTGCGAAAAAACAAAACGCTAAAAATTGAAAGCGAAATATAATTTATATACGCGAATGTAATTACAAAGGACTTATATAATTAAATTTGCGGCTAAGAATTATTTGCGTAATTTTAGCCGCTTCTCATTATAAATCCTTTTGTCGGAAATACATTAAGGTTTATAAAGGGTAATCAGATACACGCATATATTGTATATGTATATACTTAGCATAATATTAAATCCGGCTTTTTCGTTGTATAAGCAATTCGAGAGCGCGCGTGTAAACATTTTTTCGCATCTCAAAAAAACTGCTACATATGTATTCTTCGTAAATCGAAAACGCTTGTAGCGTTTTGTTATTGTCATTTCGTTCGCGCATTCGATTTCGATCTTCTATACCAATGTCGTGTTTCCGCCAAGCGTGCAATCGACAAGAAGCATCACGCAGGTCGCATTAAATGCGTGCGAATATACGCCGCAATATGCGATATCTTGAAAACAGCATCTTTCGCGATTGTTACAAGCGGAAGATTTCTGTGTAGTTGTTATCGAAATCGCTACATTTTATGTTCTTTAATAATAAGGCACTGGCATTTTAGATCGCCGCATTGAGATATCAGAGTTATACGTATTTTCGCAAAATCTAGCTAGAAATCTACCGTTCATGAATATTATGTCTATTTTCCAGACATATTATTATGGACGAAAATCGAGTTTTTTAAAAGCTATTTTTTTTTCTAGGACATTGCAAACGTATTACAGTAAAAATATTTGCTCTCTTTCTCTCTTTTTTACACACACACACACACATACATACAAACTTGACGTGTTATAATTTCATTTTGTATTTGAGTAAATACCCGTGTGTAAAAATAAATTCTTCCTCCCAGATATTATGTTACCTAACTTAATTACTTAACGAGATTCTGCTTACCTTGAGCAGCAAAAAAGAATTGAATTAATTTTTATTTTACACGTACATATAAATGAGTAGATTATATAAGATGCGCAATTAGTAGTTGAAATATATTTTACGTTTGTTGCAGATATCAAAATGGGTTGTTTCGGAAGTAAAGATAAGTTGAGTAAGGAGGATATGGATTTTCTTAAATCGCACACGCGATACGACGAGGCCACCATAAAGGAATGGTACAAAGGTTTCAAAGTAAGTAACGATCAAGGTCGATGTTTGCATTTAATTGATGAAAGCCTATGGTTTCGAATAAATAAAAACCAGATTTTTTTTCATGCTTAGAATTTAGACACGTCGCATTGATTTTTTTTATAAGTAAAGATTTTTTTACGATAAGTATAAAGGAGATATATGATAAAATTTGTGTAAACTTTAATATATTTATATAAATATACGAAGTGTTATTTTGTTAAGGAAAAGATCTTTTACACAAAGCAGATGTAACATTTGGGAAGAAGCTTTTTCGTTTTTTTTTTCTTTTTTTTTTTTCAAAACATTTGGCTTTCTGTTTAGTAGAGCTGATTAGGTCAAGTTGGAAAATGTTTTCACTAGGAAAGTGTTTCAAATGTGTTATTCAAAAAAAAAAAAAAAAAAAAAAAAAAAAAAAAAAAAAAAAAAAAAAAAAAAAAGAAAACAAGAGAAGCGGTCAGGTTTACTTTTAAAACACGTGAACACAGTGTTGTGTGGTCAGAGTTGGGTTAAGTTTCGGAAGGTCGAGGCAGTTTTTTAAATATTTATATGTCAGGTGGTGTAGTTTTTTATGCACAAACTAAAATAATAAAAGTGTCGTTACTTACGAGCAACCGTATGCAAACGAAGTACTTACTAACGTTTTTTTTTTTTTTGACGTGAATATTTTTAATTTAAAAAAGTCGGACGCCACGTTCATGTAAGTTTCGGATGAGTTTTCTCACGAGATATAAATCAATCTCGATTTTACGATACTTCTGGTCGGTGATCCGATTCGCACGAGTTGCTTCGCGCGAATTTCACCGTGATAGAACATGACGTTTTCGCGGAAGCTGCTTGTGCCGTGGAAAAGTTGCGCGCACGTACTTTTCAGTTTAAATGGGCGCGAATCCAGCAGAACCGACGGCGGCGCCTCGAAACTAATTAAACTAAGCGGGATCGTTAGTGAACGTTCCGCAATCCGATCTCAGCCTCAATGTGCCGCATTGAATCACACGCGACTCGAATTGAAATAAATGGAATCTCTGATCGCTGTCGTCGCGCGTAGTTGACTGGAGATTGCGAAATATCGTGAAAACGGCGTCGTTTTTAAAAACGCTTTTGTGACAGACGACGTTCCGGATAATTTTCCGATCTGAGAGGCGTGAAAAAAAGCGCCGCGCGTAACGTGACAAAACAACGCGATCTCTTTTTCCAAGTCGAGAACTTTATTCACGCAGTCGACAAAGGCTGCGCGGAGATGTCTCTCTCGTAGCAGATCGATAAAATTTCTAGCAAGAGAGCGCGAATGTATGTTCTATCTTTTGTAAAATCTCTAAATTTAGAGTGCGAAGAGAAGAGATTTAATTTTCGCAGTATTTTTATTTGTCTATAATAGAGAGATTAAGCTTGGCTTGTATTTTTATGATAAAAGCTATATTTTTACACGCTTAAATTACGCGAAGAATGTATAATTTGGTGCTGATTTTAGCGATCAAACTAATAAATACAGCAACATCAGATCTGATATAAAGTTAAATTCGAATTTAGATGGTGCGAGCAAAAGAGGTTGATCTTTTAGATAAAAATATATCGTTCGCAATATTTATACTCGATATACGATCAAATATAGATGTATTTTATTTGGACACAGGTGGTATTACATATTTATATAAGTGTCGATAACTAAAAAAAAAACATACGAAATTGAAGGAGAAAATTTACTGCTATTTTTTATGGATATAAATAAAAATGAGTGACTTTTTTTTCTGCTCAATCTACATTTTTCGTAATTTGCGACAAGTTGCTATTTTCACAATTGGACGTAAATGTTGCAAAAAAAAAACACATCGTCTCGTCAAACTACACAATTTCACTTCATGATCTCGCGGCTTGTTTTTAATGTTGCAGCAAGACTGTCCTAACGGCAGATTAACGCCGGCGAAATTCGTCGACATGTACAAAATGTTCTTCCCGTCTGGCAACGCGGAGGAATTTTGCGATCACGTTTTTCGCACATTTGACATGGACAAGAATGGCTATATTGATTTTAAGGTGAGTTCTTTTCAACTTCTTTGTGGATAGTCGCATCTGACTGCTCTTACAAATCACGTCACGATTGTCAAGCCTCAAGCATGAATGATCCGAAGAAGAAGAAGAAGAAGGAAGTTACTTTTTGCGTGATGCGCTTGTCACATGTCGATTATTCCGCGTGATTTAAACACGTTCGATCGTCAAAACGAAATTCGTGCCGCTTGATTAGTTCGAAGAAATCGATATTGATAGAACGTCGCAGAACGTCTTCGTCGCGAATCTCTCGGCTTACTTTCACAACGTGAACGGTATTACTCATGCGAAATTAAATCCGTTATTGCGGGAGACCGTGATTATTGGAATTTTCTCGGAAAACGTAGTTCGGAACACAAGCGAAAAGAAAAAGCGATCGGTTTACCGTGAGATTTATAGTACGATATATAAAATGTGACTTTCTCATCTTGGCACAAGAAGAGGCGCAAGAAGAAGAGACCGGAGAGAGAGAGACATTCAATTCGTTTAAATACGCTCGATAAATACGACGCGAATCCTCAGAAAAGATCCTTTTATAAATTGCACGATTGTTTGTAATACCCGACTGAGCGATATTCATGAAGTTGTACTTTAATTGCTTCGTTTTGCACGGGGTGGCAATGCTATTTGCGCGTCACGGTGTAAATAACCAGCATTCTCCTCGCGTCAATTCGAAACTCGGAATTTTAGAGGTATATTACTTCTCGTCTCCCTTTTTCTTTCTCTCTCTCTCTCTCTCGCAAACTTTTTTAAGTACATGATAGTCACGGTAATATTCGCAATTTATAATATACATACACATGTACATACACAGTTGTCCAATAGCTACTTGACATCTGACCCAAATACGCCGGATAAAACTTCGGGTTCTCTAACGGTGTGCTTTGTGAAGTGATTTTGCAATGCATCATTGATCAAAGCGACTGCGATTCGCCATAGAGAAGCCATCCTTCGACGCCTTCAATGCACGACTTTTCACTTGTCCCTGCATACACACACACACACACTCTCTCTCTTTCTCTTTCTCTCTGCAGTCGAGAATCACGTTGTCTTCTTGCACTCATAATAGCTTGTTCTTTGTTGCATAATTTTCCGATTTCAAAATGACATTTTGCGTCGCACTCGAGTACTCGAGTGTTTAGCATTGAAAAAGAAGTTAAAAAAAAAAAGACTATTGCTTATGAGATGCGTTACTATTTAATCTTTTTTAAACATTCGTCTCGCATTCTTCTTCTCACGAGAACTTTGAAAAACATCCGTGCGCGTCCCGTAAAAAAAATGTGATCGAGAACTACCTAATGAATTTCTTTTATTTGACGCGAACTTTTTTTCTTCGTAGTTTTAAGGGAATGGATGGGGATTCTTATCTACATCCACAAAGAGTATTGACGCAATAACAGAGAGATTTCTCTGGAATCAAGCGGTTTTAGGTTTCTTTTATCTATACACATTAAGATGGTGCGCAGCGCTCAAGAAGATTGCAGCTCAAAACTCAAACCTAGTTGCTGGTATATAGTCACGTCTCCGTCCTACTCTCTTCTCAAGTAGAAAATTGCGAATTCTTGCTCCGAGCAACGAGCTTAAAAGCTTTAATTTGTAGAAAAGCTTTAATCCGTATTTGTTCAAGACCTCACATAAGTTCGTAATTTTGAGCTTATTGTCTGTTCGATTTCGAAGTAAGTAGAGAGAGATGGTTGGCAGTTCCAATAGGATCTCACAGAGCATATAGTGTCTGTAGAGATCGGCTAACAGACAACGCAAATATGTTTTCTCTCTCTCTCTCTCTCTTCGTTGTCCACTTTTATTTCCCCAATGGCGTAGAAATTTTTCTCTTTTTGCGAAATCCAAGCTGAATTTAAAATAAATGCGAAGCTAAAGCTAGTCGAAGAAAGAACGAAACGTCTGTCTCTCTTCTTTTCTCACTTTCTGTCTATCTATCTCTTTTTTTTTTTTTTATCTCTCTTTTTCTCCTTCCGTGGTCAACACCGAGAAGTAGTGACACTTGAGGGGTCAAGAAGAGCAAAGAGCCCGGTCCACCATCCGTTCGCGTCCATAAAGTTCGTGTCTCGTTTGTCTACCTCGGGCGGCAGGTGACCCAGTTTTGCCCCGAAACATATTACTCCTGTCTAACGACCCCAGATGCTCGGTGGGGTATCATCGGGCTTAATACCGGAGGATGTAGTTGCGTGAATTTGATTCGACAAATTCGCTCACTATGTATGTGGATAACGGCCGCGCGAGCTTTTACGCTTTGACGGATCTCGTTCGATGCCGTTCGCTCGTAAAAAAGAAAAAAACACCATAACTCCGCAAACGACGTCAGTAACGAGAAGTGGTGATCGATAACGTTATATATCTGCAATATTAAAAGCGTAACGAGACGATTTGGAGAGACGCGGAAGTCTTAAATTAAAAAAAAACCTCGTAGTAAAATAATCGAAGATATACGCAACGTGTATTAATTATTATTACCGGCTGTTTCTCGGAATACGCTAAATTACAACGCTACATTATATCGTACAATGTACAAGATACATCTGTCGGAAGCTTCGGGCTCATATGGGGTTTGGCGCATGCGTACACCGCACTAATCCGTCAGAATACAATACATTATGTTTTCAACAGATATAATTTATTAACAGTACTTGGCGATCAAATACGTTAAATGCGTTAAAATAATTAAATTTGTCTTTTATATTTTGACAACACGTGTAACCGAACCTACAGCATCTCTCCCCTCAATGATTGGCACTTATTGATTATTTTCTAGTTGTTACATTTTTGTTTACGACCATTTCTTTTTGCTTGATATTTATTTTAGAATCCTTTGGCATTTTTGAAGAAAAAATCGACAGGTCTTGAGTTTTTTTTTTTTTTTTTTTTTTTTTTTTGCTGAAACGCTTTACACTCACGCTTGTACTTAAGTTTTTTCTATGTCGAGCACACTGCGTGCAACATCGTGTCATGGTTGAAACACTCGGTGTACAACACAGCGTCATTTCTGTGTACACATGCTAGATGAAAACAGTCACTATTCGAGCGCGCGTGCTTGAGCGTGTAGTTCGCAGTATGTTCTTGAAAAATCCTTTCACGACGACACACACACACACACACACACATGTTTATTGCAAATTAGCACACTCCCAAAAATCAGAATCAGAAAATTGTTTGGATCTGATGACTTCAATGTAATGTCGCAAGTTGGCGCGTCAACATCCGCATTGGTTCTTATCGACTTTTAGAACTTGTGCTATTCGAGTTGTGATAGTTTTGAATCGCGCGAATTCTCTTTCACGTTATATATTTTTTTTTCTTTTTATCTCGCGTAGAGAGAGAAATAATTTCTTCGTAAGAAATATCAAAGTTTTGATATTGTGCTAAAAACGCGTGTTTACTGATGCGAGATGATGTTCGCTTTGTTGCAGGAATTTCTACTGGCGATCGATGTAACGTCCAGCGGCACGCCGGAAGAAAAGCTGAAATGGGCGTTTCGTATGTACGACGTCGATGGCAACGGCGTTATCGATATGCAAGAGATGACGAAGATCGTCCAGGTACTGTAACTCATGAATAATGCATGTGCTTTTACTTATCTCTATTTGCACTCTCGACCGCAGCGCTCACGACGGAATATGAAATTTTTTTTATCACTTGACGTCATTACTAGCGGCACGATCAATCAATGAGGAAGTAATTTCATATAATAATATATAGAGAGTCAGTGTAACACACGCGTGGTTTACATATATTTAATAATTGAGACTTTTTCAACGTCTCAATTCTCCAAAGTTCGATCTTACGAGATTAGATGTAATTCGATTCAGCTGATCTCGACTAAAATTTGCTTGAGAGTTAATTGAGAGACGATTGTGAGATCGTAAATCACACAAACTGTTTTCTTCCGCCCATCTTCCAGTGGATCGCTGCAGGTTTTTTCGCGCATATAGACCGCACACGGGAGCGAGATACTGCAGCGGTAATATTTCATGAACCCCCCGTTGCTGCCGCGAAACAGATGTCGGCGTAGTCGTACGGCTGTTCCACTCGATAGTACGCATTACTTGGAAAATACAAAACGGGGGAAGACTTCGTCATTATTTTATCCCATCTCATTTTTGAATAAATGGTTGAAGTACTCTCGCAATCAAGTGACCATACAAACAGTATAAAATTTTGCAACACAGCATTGTGTTTAATGAATTGCGTTTTGTTAAATTGCGGTCACACGTTTCGCATGCGACGAACGAAACGATGAAATAATCAGTTTTTAATATTTAACAGCGGAGCGGTGAATGTTTACGATTTTAATATTTATAAAGTGACGATTTTATTGTGTGTTGCAAATAAATTTGTGCAAACGTAACTTTAAACACGAAATAAAGCATGAGAAATTAACAAATATATACGTAACATCTCACTGACAATTACATGAATTATACATTTTGCGTTGTTGGCAATACATAGTTGCATGTTGATGTTTTTCAATGATGCTTCACTTGTGGCGAAACAAATAAACAAGATATTAATAATAATGTGAATAAATCATATAATAATTTAAATTTATTTTACAACGAAATTACACACGATTTAGTAACACGTGGAACTCATTTTGTGAATGTGTACATGAAACGAAAGTAAAAAATTATTTTGTGAATAAATAATGTGTCGGAATAAATTTCGAAAATCAGGACACGATAAAATTTATAATCCAGAGTTGCTAATTATCCCTGAACGTCAGGCAGACTACCTTCAAAAAGATCGTATTATAAATAGTTAATACTTGTAAGACTTTGAGTGGTTTTAATAATTTTAAGACTTCTTACTTAACATAGTTTTTATTTAATTTTAATGCGAATTATTTACAATTTACTGTAAGAGCACGAAGAAATATAGACGAAGCATATATTGACTTCAAAAAGAATAATGTAGATGTACACATATCGTTTTTCGTTTCTGCTGATTAACTGTGAAATAAGAATCTTCTGCGGTTTTAAAAATTTTCTATTCAGTAGCTACTCAAATTAAAAAAAAAATTTATTTGTCATTGATTGAGAAATCAAGCAAGAGGGAAATATGACATTGAAATGAAAACTATACAAGAACATATTATATATGGATATTTTATGTAATACTGTGTTTTTGCCACGTTTGTTATACTGTAATATATTACATTCTACGTTAAAACAAAAAAAAAACATTTATACTACACAGCATGGATAATTGTCGCTGATTCGGAACCAGCGAGGGACATTTGGTCGTCGGGCTGCTAGTTTATCTTTTTCAAAAAAAAAAAGAAAAACCTGCAATTTCTAGGTGAGCCTGAATGTTACGTAGGGAAACACAAAAAGTGTTGTTCTTTTGTTCCCAGGCTATATACGACATGCTCGGTGCGTGTTCGAGCAGTAGACCGGCAGACAGCGCGGAAGAGCGGGCGAAAAACATTTTTGCGAAGATGGACGAGAATAACGACGGACAGCTGACGCAGGAAGAATTTCTGAAGGGTTGCCTACAGGACGAGGAACTTTCGAAGATGCTCGCTCCTTAATCCCGACGTCGTTTCACTTTGGAGAACGAGCCGTTTTGACGCGCGATCGTAAACGTAAAGACCACCACGCTCGCACGACTCTCTCAGAACGGAAATGCCAACGCCAGCACCACGAAGCAGAAACACCACTGAGAAATCTCAGCACTCGCATAATAAACACATACATTACTTATCACCCATTACAAAGCATGTCACACGTACCAATGATAATTTATTAAATAAAGACGTACGCTATCATTGGTTCGGGGACCCAAGTTGTAATAACGAGGAATACTGATGAAGAACTATCGAGAGATTGAATCGCTAGATTAAAAAAAAAATTTAAAAAAAACAAAAGAAGGACAATGATTCGAATTAAGTACTATCTACTATTTTCGTGCGAAATCTCGCACATCAGAAAAAGAAGAAAGCATTTCCGGAAATATCGGAATTGCGTACTTAAATTTTTACTTGGACGATTGTGACGAAGCGACAATCCCGGTAATGAGCTTTAAAAAAATAAAACTAAAACAAATCTTGCAAGCACGGAGAGTGAAAAAAAAACCGAGAATGACGGATAATGAGGAGTTTGATTGATTCGAAACGTGGATGGTCTTATGATTATTCCACTTCACACAACGTTTGCCACGTCGACAACAACAACACGTAACGAGATTTCCTCGCCATTTTGTCATCCAGATTCCAGGAATTTCGTCGAACTGTGTCGATAAAAGTTAGTGCGACGGAGAAAACGCGTCCAACTCAGGTGAAGGTAACAACGTCGGTCGTCAAGAATTGCAGCAGCAGCAGCAGTTTTCAAAGCCCACGGCTTGCACCGACAATTCGGTTTACCCGATCTCGGACAAACTTAATCTATACAATCTTACTTCGAATTATTGTTCCACTTAATTACGCAGACGAAGAGTAGAAATATAGTTAATCCTCTGATATGCTTCGGAAAGTCGTCTCAGTCAACACTTTGCTACTATGTGCGTAGCTCCGTGCAATGTTGCTTTATCGTCGATATTGACTTTCGGCGATATTGACATCTCGCTTTCGTGTTTCTTCTAAATTCATCAATAGGAAGGTTCGTCAGTTTTGCAATGAGAATCTTACTCGACGACTCCTATTGTTTTTCACGAGCGTTTCTTATTTTATTATAGTCATACAATCGGCGTAAACGATGCTTGACGATTTCTGACGTATCGTAAGTTTTTTTTGCTTCGATGTAGACTGTTCGAGTGCCGTAGAGCTCACGATCAGTCGATCTATTGTAATATGATACTACCGTACAAGGTGTAACAAGATAAAGCACATTTTTCGCGCGTATATAGATAAACCTCGAACATATATATTTAAATAACTTCAAATACGAATAATAATAACAATATAATACGATCAGAAGAGCTAAGCATTGACACGCAAGTGCTCAATGCCATAATATATTAATTAATACATTTATATTTGTGTGTGTATTGAGTTTATAAATAAGTTAAGTTTAAAAACTACTTAAACTTGGACGATTAGAGAAGAGAGATATAATCTGATTTAAATCTAAACAAATCTTTTCAAAATTTTAAATTGTTTGATATTGCGTCGTTTTGATATCCTGTCGTTCTGTGTGCGTTTTATCAATTTCTTATAATCTAATACAACGGTCGTGGTTAGTCTTCATTTCATTCTACGTCATTTCGTTAAGCTTTGCACCTATTAAATCGAACTAAAGAAGTTTACACATCGAGGTTTATTTATATGATTCTACATTGGATCGTGTGTAGAGCTTTGAAAATAAGAGAGAAAAATGCGTCTCATATAGCGTCAGAGGATTAATTAGAGCTAATTTTAACGTTAGAACTATTTGAAGTTGGTGCAACTGGCTTGAAGTCTAGGCGATCTTATCGTATCGCAATGAAGCCGGAACAAGAACAGAAATTTTATGTGTAGAATCAGAAGTAGAAGTACAATGAAAAAAATTTACGAAAACAAAAAAACAACCAGGCCTCGTGGTATTAACGAGTGAGGGGCTTATGTGTGTTCGCAAAAGACGCGAACTGCGCAGTTGGTCGTGTACGACCCTCTTTTTTTCTCCAGACCTGCGTGTTATCGATCGCAGGTCGTAAGATCGACGTGTTGCGAAAGGTGATACGAGCCGTCGTCTGTGATGATGGCAATGACGTTACGCGCTCGCGTGAGGTGGTAACACAACGAATTGCGAATTACAAGGTAATGTCGATTAGATAAGGGAATCGCTTAAGAAAAAATATATTAATTTTATAATGATGCATCTTGAGAATAAGAGTGAGAATGAGAGAACGCGAGAGAGAAAGAGAGAAACGAAAGAAGTGGAGAGAAAGAGAGATTAAACCGACCAAAAGTTCGACGTCGGTTGAAAATTGTCGACCAGCGCGCGTGCGTCATTTCTCGCCAAAATTGATAATCTTATATATCGTTACAGCACAAATAATGTAGAATAATATTTGCAACAAGAGTCGCATTTTTCTGTTTGTCGCGCGCGTGCTTATCAGAAAAATTTACATTTTTCTGTGTTAAACGCACGGTATTCTGTGGATTTAGGCAAACGGCAGATAAACAAAAACCAATAAAAAGCGAATAAAGCGAATAAAATTTCCGATAGTCAAAAATTTTACATAATTTCGCGGATTATTGTGCAAGATCGATTGTGTGTGCGCTGTTTTCTTCTTATTTAGAGAATACAATTGCTCAATCCGTTGTGAATAACTTCGTAATTGAATTCACAGATGACTTTATGCAATTTATTTGTACGTCAGTGGAGTAAAATCTGTTTGTTCTGCAAAATTAAATCGCAGACGCTCTTTGATGTACAAACTTTTGAATTTATCCGCAGACATCATTTTCCAAAAACAAATATTGTTCCTACGTGATAATCTCTCTCTTTTTTTTCTCTTTCTTTCTCTCCGTGTATGTGTGTTTGTGTTGAAAGATTTTCGATGGATTTCACACTTAATACACTTCCACTTTCAGTCCTCAAAAAAAAAAACAAAAAACAAAAAAAAAAAAACGAATTACTGCTCGTCGTTTTTCTTGTGCGCAAACCGAGAACGGAGTAGGTACGTTCAAATGACATCTCTCTCTCGTATCATGTGAAAGAACGAACAAATCAAGCTCTGACTTACGCGACACACTGATAACAGACACATCTACCCGCGTAGATGAGCGGGTGCTGCTCTTTGAGGGAAAACAAATATTTCTTTCATTAAGTTTTTCGAAACTCTTTCCCCAAGTAACTTAAAACGCAATACACGATCACTAAAAAAAAGTCTTTGCACCTCTTTCATATACACATATATATGTTAAAAAAACAACGATAAGTAAAAAACACTGTACCACGTTACTCAATTATCGCTTTGATAAAAAAAAAAACTTGCATCGCGAAACGAAGATAATATTTTCGCGAAAGCATTCTGTTCTTAATTTATTTTCTCTCTTCCGGCAGAATGTGTAGATGTAATTGTAAGACGGATAAAAAAACCTTGGCGTTTCTGTAGATCGTGTGTTTTAAATGAATCGCGGTAATCGCGAGAAAAGGTACATCTAACTGCTCGACTCGCGTACTTACATTTGTCCCGAAGAAATGATAGGCTATAGCATTTACTAGTAATAGCACTCGACCAATTACGTCTGTTTTATAGGACGATGCGCTTTTTGTGCGATTTAGCCGCGCGGCCACATTCTTTCCCACGTTCGTCCTGTTGTGCTCTTCAAATTTTTCTATTTCTAATCGATTTTCGGCACGATTGCTTTTTGAATAAAAAATCGTACAAATAAAAACTTAGAATTTTTCAAACGCATTGTTGCGGCAAAAATTGTGTCAAAAATTTCTTTTTTGTGACGCAGTGGAATTTTTATTATTAAAAAAAAAAAAAAAAATTTCGTTAACTCATACCTGACAATTTCATTCTCGTTTATTAGTTTTACAGAAAAAAAGAATCTTCTCGTTCGATAGTTTTACAGAATTCCTTGACCGACGCGGTAGAATTTTTATCAGAAAGAAATTCTGTTAGCTCGATTTAATTCTCGGTCGGTTAAGTTCTTGCAGTCTTACAAGGAGAGACTACGACGATGGAACAATCGATTTGGACGAAATTTATAGGATCGATAGATGATTATGTGGAGTGTTGCAGGGT
>QVOA01003879.1:0-30452 GCA_014825685.1 Pseudomyrmex cubaensis | reverse complement strand
TTTTCTATCCGAGCAATAATTACGAAAAACACTCCTTAATACGAATTATTTCGATCGGTAATAACAGGACGGTCCAGGACCCTCTTAAGAGCCCAGGAACACGATTCTTTATTAATTGTTAATATAATATGTGTTTTTTAAAATATAAATGTATGGTAAACTGTAAAGAATTTTTAATATGTGAATTAAAATCAATAATAATTAACTATAATAATTAAATACAAATAATAATTAAAAATAATAATTAATAATAATAAAATATAAATTTAAATAAAGAGAGAAAGAGAAGAGAGAAAGAAAGAAATGTAAAACATTTAAGTGGACAGTTTATGCAATAAAGCTTTGTTTGAATGTGACCTATTTCAAGTGTATTTCAATTTCAATGGTTGCTAGATAGATAGGAAGAAGGTGTTTACACGACTACATGTCGAAGGACAAGCACGTGTGTCGGCCGATCGCTGAGGATCATATCGTGCGGCAGGAATATCGTTAAAACGAGAACAGAAGAGGGTTAACATTTATTCCCACGTATAGAGTGGGAACTCGATGGGAAACTCGAATCGCTCCGGTCGAGCATGCATTGTGGTGACCGAGTGACTTCTTTGCGAGACTCGCGTTCTCTCTGTGAATCTGCGCGCCGCGTTCGAGAGCGTTCAGCAGGCGCGGTCCGATAACATTCGAAAGAGTTTATATCTCTCTCTCTCTCTCTCGCGAAAAGGGAAAATAATGGAACGGCCTTGCGACGCGATGGCCGGTGGCATCGCGTTGCTGCTTGTCTGTCGATCCGGAATCGAAGGTCAATTATTTTTAATGTTCTTCGCCTCCCTTTTGTTGGCGCCTGCCGTATAACAATATCTATACCACATGGATATACACACCCGAGATTCTGGCCAATCTGTCTTTTACAATTAATACTCGAGTTTTTCAATGAAATAAGCGATTTTATCTTGAAATTGTTTCCGTTCTTTCGTTTAAGTTTCGGGAAAATACGTGGTCGAAATTAATATTTTAAATGAAGAATGAAAAATGAGAGAGAGAGAGAGACATAACGAGAGACGAAATAAGTTGCGTCCCAATAAATGAAAATTAATATTCTCTCTCTCTCTTAATTATAAATTTATTGAGACAGAAGAACCTAGACATAATATCGGAGCTTTTTATTTTAATTAAGACCAAGGAAAGTCTTTTAGGTCTTGTTTCGTCTGCTACTTTTCGTAGGCGGAAGTGCTCTTATCTTTTATACATAAATTCGTATCGCGAGCCGTATCGATGTTCGTTAACGATGTTGCTCCATTAGAAATGTACATAAAATTAACAAGGCGAATAACGGACTCGATAAATTCTTGTGTTCAGTTCTCTCGAGTATAAGTAAGGGTCAAGACAGAATTAGTATCTTAATCAACCATCGAAATTCTTTGAGAATTATTTATCTTCTTGTTCGGTTATATACACTCGCGAACAGAATAATCGCGTTTTCTTCCTCTTCGCGTTCTCTGCTCAAATTGAATATTTGACCGACTCCGCGTTTGTAGTTTGCGCTCGTTATTTCAACCAAGCAAGAATCCTCTATCTGGCTGCGAAAACTTTTCCGCGCCAACCAAGCAATTTTTTGTCCGACCGACGAAGTCCGCCTTTCTGATATCTTACGGAAGAAGAGATATTTTTCTTCCGGCGCAATATTTAATCCCGGAGAATTAGAACGTTCTATTATTTCGCTCTCTTTCTCTCTCTCTCTCGTCATTTTGTCGAATTTTTTTTTTTTTACGCGCTCACAAATCTCGCAGTACTTTTGTTTGTCAAACATCTCGAGAAAGAAGCGCCGAGCTTACGGCAGCATTCCGAATGTAAGTAGCTTAAATGTTTCTAGTTTCGTTTGACGTGTCTCGGCACGGCGTCTTTTACGGCGTCTCTAAATATATTCGCGACTGAATATTTATGAAGTAGCGGATGGGACGAAACGGCGGAGTAAAACATTCGACACTGAGCTCCGACACTCGGCTACGTATTAATTACTATCGACGAAAAACAGAGAGGCGTTCGGTGACATGGCCATTTGGCACGACTCGCATCCCATCCCGTTGTTTGCCGACCGATAAAAACTGCGGCCCGGCTCGGTCGTGCGCGATGCAACAACAATTATTGCATAAATCGCGATTAACCTTCGCTCTGCATGCGGCAATTTGTTGTTCGAGACGATGTATCGCGTGTGTGTGCATTTGTTTCGGGGAATTGCCGAATTATTACATCTGTAAATGAAATCACAATTTAATAATTGCGATTCTACATACGAGCTTATAATCTCATCGATGTCAATTTCTGATAAATTGCATCGACAAATTGAATGTAAAACAGTTGATTACAAAAAACCATATAAAAGTTATAAAAAAAAAAACATTGCATTTATATTTCAAAGTGCGAAGAGCGGCGACAAGTCGGTGCGATATATTTCGGCAAGATAAAAAAGAGAATCTAACACTTCGCTGTTTTAATAATGTTTAATTGAAATCCAACTATAATCGCCGAAGAATTACACCTGTTGCTGATATAACAATCTCCACGATTGCAATTGAATCCCTTCCATTACGTATATTGCTTCGCTTTGCGGATCGCATCCTTGCGTCCAAGACGGACATGTTGACGAGTCGGCGATTCATTTTCGAGAGTAGTATTGATTCTCCGTTCGTTACAGAAAACACACATTGGATCAATTATTCCCATCTTATCTGTCAATAATTAATATAGTCGATCGCGATATTATTAGACTGTTGGAAGCGCACGAGCGCGACACAATAAATCTCATTTAAATATATATACATATATATATTATATAACAAAAAATTTTATAACAATATTTATGTAACATTTTTTATTATGTTATATGACACTTTAATCTTCTCTGTGACTGTTCTTCGACTGACGTATTTTCGGATTAGAAATGCGAAATCAGTCACTTATTAAGCAACAAGTTACAAATGATGAAGAGATTGAAGAGACGGAGGAGAATTTGACGTTTTACACTCGTCTTTGAGAATATCTCCAAAACGAGCACTTGCCTTCTTATCGTCAAGCGGGAGCGATTCCGACGGAATTGACATTTATAATTTTATTTTTTTGCGGATTTCTGTCGTGCCGGCGCCGCTTTGTCGATCGACAGCTATAGAAAACGGCTTTATAGCTAAAGAAAAAAGGGGAAGAGTCGTAAAGCCGGGAGCGAGAGCACTGGAGGCTGCTGATAAAATTGACAGACGCTACTTCGCACGCGCTCACTTTCCATACCATTCGATTCTCCGAACACATAAAATCGAACGACATTCTCAGCGCAAAACTTTTTTCTCCCGATCATTTCTCTCTCGTCTGGCGTGTATCACAGTCGTGATGACGAGTCGCGGAACTTTATCCGCATGATCGAATGTTATTTACAGCTTTTTTTTTTTGTATTAAATGAGAGTGTTGGAAGTTTTGGTGAATTTTGTGATAGCAAAATGAATCAAGTAATTTTATAAAAAGCAATTTTTTTATTCTACCAAGTAATCATCATTTTTTTTTGCTATTGTGCTTCGTAGAATGAATTGTTTCTAAAATAAAATTCTTTGACCCATCTTCCTTTCACGAAATTCATCAAAATGTTTTTATCTAATATATATATTTATAGAATTGGTTTCTTCATTAAATGCGTTACGTGGTGTCAAATAAAAATTACTTATAAAAAAGATTTCTTTCTGTATTCGATGGCTTCAGTTAGTGCAGTTTTGAGATTGTTAGGGAAAAAAAATAGAGCACGTATCGGATACTCTTGAAAAGATCTGGAGCACTCTTTCCGTAGGTTTTTGAGGAACAAATTCAACATCGATCGAGAATACACTCTTCCCGCGTTGTGCAAATTCAGCATCGAGATTTTTCTAGACCGACATGAGTGAATCTATGAGTGAATCTCATTCGAGGGAATTGTGTTACGAGCATTCAATTAGAGAAAAATGATTTTGTAATTTAAGTAATTTAGGTGTTTCTCTCTCTCTCTCTTTCTCACTCACTCTTTAAATTGATAAGATTAATAATATCAAAAGTTTTCTCGATGAAACATAAAAGAGTAACTTTGCCGTTTCGGCACAGCTGTTTGATATTCTAAAAAACTATCAATTAAGACGAAGTCTTTCCTCTCTTACTTACTTAAAGTAAACGTATAAAACAAGACATACCTATTAATAATGCATAAGATATTACCGAAGTTTCAACGTTAATTAGATTTGTCTTACAGTTAAGTGCTTATTACGTCAGAATTAGGACGCGTATAGAGCGTTCCTGCGAGAAACGTTTATCACGGAAATAATATATCGGTCGAGTTTCTTCCCTTTTTTTCTCTCTCTCGCTCTCTTCGAATCAGATGCGATTTTACGAGCGCAGCGATTTCGCTATCGGTGTGCTATTGCGTGTACCGCGCATTACGAGGATACAACGGCAAGAGATCCTTGTCGTGAATTATTGCATTATCGTGTGCCTTGATTGCACACACACGTTCTCTCTCTCTCTCTCTCGTACGCGCGAGAAGAGGCAGCAGACATAGAGGGTGTCTGTCGCAAAAGTCTCGGCTAATGCACTTAATTGAAGCCGGAGCCGCCACGTTATGCACCTCCGTCCGCCATTAACGAGCTCTTTCATGCAATCCCTCTGAGCCATCGCCCTACCTACCTATCTCTAGCGTGCGCCTGCACACGTGAATAATTCTGTCGAAAATTTCTGCACACTCTATGCAGTTTTGGTGACTGGTGAGCACCTTGTGCATCTTGAGAAGAAAACTTTGAGCATCTCTCTAAAATAAAGAGAATAAAGAAAGAGAGAAAGAGAGAAAAAGAGAAGAAGAAGAAAGAAAGAGAGAGAGAGAGAGAGAGAGAGAGATTGTTATTTTCATACATTGAATTTTCATCATTAAATTATATATCTATTCATAGTGTCTCGTTTATTTTAATTGTCATATTGGATTTTACATCAAGTTAGACACAACTTGTTGTTACTCCTTTCGGCGAGCTTGTCGTGTCATTAAGCATATTTAAACGAATAATTAGAGTATTGACAAAATGTGATTTTCACACCCACATATAATTAACGACCCATTATAATTTTCTATTATAATTACAATATGTAGCTGAAACGTGATTAATATTTAAAACACACTGGTGGTTCCAGATAGATCGTTTATTTGCTTCACGATAAAATGGGACACGAAATCCAATTTGTCCTGTTCGAAAATAGAATCGATCTGTATATGAGTGTTTTTCGCGTTCGTAGAAGTCATGTCGGTATGATTCGCACGAGTCTCTATTTGACGTACGTCACGCGAATAACCCCGATTGGACTTGAAACGCGTGCAGTCAACCACTCACACGCCTCTTTCAATTTCTCTGTCATTTTCAGGTTGGCAGCAGCGCAAGAGGCGGCACAAAGGGAAGCTGGATACGCGAGTCAGTACTACGGGAGAAGGTCGAGGTTGGCCGGACTGAGGGGTGGTCTCGGTGACTGGACTAGCTTCGGAGGGGAGGTAAGACGGCAATCGCCGGCTGTTACCGCCTTTGTCTTTCTGTTATCTTTCACATCAAACGCCGCGGTCGTTAACCTAGATCTTGCGGACCGAGATGATTCCGAACTACCCCGAGAATCGATCGCCCCGCCGTCGCAGCTGTGCAGTTCCTCCCTTTTCTTCCAGCAATGTTTTGTGTTGCTCTTTTATACCGAAATTGTTTGGAATTTATTTTCCTGCTCACCGAAAATCTCAGAAGAAAAAAGAGTTGCGTTTCCTATAAAATCTGATTAAAACTTCAAAAACAGCATACATTTATTCAATCTTCTTTAAACGAGTTCACGTCATAGTATTTGTTCGAGACGCACAGTGATGTATCGCCACGAAGAACCTAACAACTCGCGAACAAATAGAATTTAGATCTCCCCCCAATTTGGGACAGAAGCCAACTCTGCTGTTGAAAACGTGTGTTCTCGAGATAATGACGTTCTCTGAGCGGAGATTATCGGCCTTTTCACAGGTACCTGGTCTGGTGGATATGGCGCCAGGCCGGGATCAGGGCGGAGGGACGGGTGGCGGTGGGGGAGGCGGCAGGGGCACCACGTCGTTGTTCATCCTATCGGAGGATAACATCATACGAAGGTACACGCGCTTTATCATCGAGTGGCCGCCCTTCGAGTACGCCGTCCTGCTCACCATCATCGCCAATTGCGTGGTCCTCGCCCTCGAGGAGCATCTGCCGAAAGAGGACAAGACCCCACTCGCACAGAATCTCGAGGTCACGGAGATCTACTTCCTCGGGATCTTCTGCGCCGAGGCGAGCCTCAAGATCCTCGCTCTCGGCTTCGTCCTCCACCAAGGCTCCTACCTGCGCAACGTCTGGAACATCATGGACTTCTTCGTTGTGGTGACCGGGTGAGAAATCTGAGATGTTTTTCAATGCGACTTTCGTTCTCGTCCTCTCTTCTCTCCTTTTATTCATATCTTTCTCTTTACTACCCCCCCTCGCGCGATTTTTCCACACACAGTGTGGATCTTCTTCATACATTTCATCTCTCTTAAGATCATTAAATTCTTTTACCCGATTATCTCTCAAAGATCTTCCCGTAAGTTGAACTAACTATGAATTCGTCATATTATCGCGAATATGTTACATGATGAAATTTCTTTTAATAAGTACAACATATATACATAACACATTATCTCAAATATAATAAGTGAAATTTGTTTACATCTTGTGTACATTTATATTTCTCGCATAAATAGGACAGATAATTAATATTGATCACTCAAGAGAGACAAACATCTCGTCCCGTCCATTAATTAATTTGCGAGCGAAGCGAGCGACAAGATAAACCTCTTTCCCTAATTACATCCTTATGAGGAAAACAAGATATTCGGAGGAACCAGTCTCACTCTAACATTGCCGGACGAATTGCCGCAATAATAAGGAAATTTTGTCACACCTGTGAAATAAGACAAACAAAGAAATTCATTTAAACATCATTTGTGACGTGGTAGTTCAGTCGTTCCAAAAAATTCGCATACTCTTTTCTTTCGAAAATTCTCGCACACTGGCAACTGATAGTCGACGAACTGGTTTCTCCAGCCGTAGATTTTAAGGAAAACATGCACACACCGATCGCCATGGCGATTGGTCAGATAGATTTTAGAGTGATCCTTGAATTAGGTCGATGACCGTGTTCGCCGAAACAAACGTGGACGTCGACCTGCGTATGCTACGTTCCTTCAGGGTCCTCAGACCGCTAAAGCTGGTTTCAAAAATTCCAAGTGAGTCAGTCAGAGTTCTGCGAAAGAACTAACAAACAGCAGCGACTAACAGAACACACTCGAAAGAATAAGTCATGCCAGTAAAAGTCGAGCTAACAGTCGAGCAGCGCAAACGCGCCTATATTCCCTTTTCGACCCTCTTTTTTTTTTTTTTTGTTTTTTTTATCCCTTCAACGTTGTGTTTCCCGGCAACTTAATGTGCGTTTTCATAGTAACATAGTTTTAATGTCTCTCCACAACGTGCGCCGAAACTTAGCTCGACCTTCCAGTTTCGGCTCTCCGCTGCTATTTAGTTATATATATGGTGCGACGTTCTAGTTCTGGCAAGCGAGAGAAGCATCGACTTGGATTTGTCTTTATATATATATTACATATATATACATACATATATTTATAGTTCCCGTTTCCTTCTAGTCTCCTGCGTATTAGTCTTCTAATTGCGTAATCACGTCGTTTTTTTTTTTTTTTAACTCACTTTCGCTTAGAGGCTATGGGTGTCTTAGATCAATTGAAACGAAGTTTTTTAGAATTTGCGATGGGTAAAATGGCTAGTTCGCAGTTTTGTGACGATCGATATTCTTATTATTGGGTAATAAATTATATATGTTATTATATAGTGTTACATATATGACTATTCTGTGTGTCCACACGTTGTTTCTACCTTAATATACATATATTTCATACATAGATATATATGTATATACATAATGTGCTACTTTCTGAATAGAGAATTTGCGTAAACTAGTGATTAGACGTCTCCGACTGTATTTGAATTGTTTTTAGACAAACGAATATTTACACTCTTACTTTATAGAAAATACAATCACACATACAAATACCAAAAAAAAATATATATATATTTCCCTCGTACAAAGAAAAAGATTCTTGTTCGTTGTTGACGTAAATTTTCTACTTACTCTCTTGCAAAACAAAATTCGACCGATTGCATAATCTTTTCTCTGTTCGAAGTTTTTTTCGTAATATTGACAGAAAATATTATTTTATATTGGAGTTTTAGCAATAATTATTGCTAAATATGATGAACATTTATACTTGTGGTTACTTTTTCTTACGACAGAATATAGAATAGACAAGGCAATATATATTACATGTTTAATACATAATTTTCATATTCTTAGTTTAGACAATCCTGTATGTGTAGGAAAATACGTAGCGCTTTTGAATATTTTTACATGTATAATTGTTGTACCACTTGAACTAACATTAACTTATGTCGCCGATTGTGGCTAAACGTAAGAGTCGTTCCGGACGTTTCCCTTTTCGGAAATGACAATTAGGACCAATTACGTCTCTGATTACGCAGAGGATGCGCACTCATGAGAGCGCGGGTAGACAGGAAAAGAAAAAAAAAAAAAACACACACACGCACACATATATGATGACCCGCTGAGCAGTGCCTATATTTAGCGGTTAGCTATCTTTAGCCGCAGTCGCTAAATAATAGAGTCGACTATACATTGTTAAATGGATACGTGTCCTAGAGCAGATAAGCGCTTGCTCAACAGCAAGCCCCGTTGGAAAGTCGTTACTTCTAGACATTCAGGACAGACCGAATCGTTACTTCACGGATGTCCATATAAATCCCAAGCTTTGAGACCAAGATCCTCATTACTAGGATTCGCTTTTGTTCGCTTCCATAGGAGTTTTCACGTGTGTTAGTTCGATATTATTGATAGTTTTCATCGTTAGCGTCATTGACAAATAAACTATAACGTGACATTTACTTGTAACGATAGACTCGACATTTACTATAATAGTTATGAGATTGTATGGGATTATTAACTTTCTCATTTGTAATTTTCTTCGTTTTTTTTTTCATCTTTCTATTCAAATTTAATTTTAGAAGTTTATACACACCAATACGTATTTGTTAAATCGCGAGAAAATAAAATTCAAAAAATGCCAAGTTTCTTAAGTTTTTTTCACGATGGAAAAAGTCCACTGTATATCCGTTTTTTTATATCTCATCTCCGGACTGCGAAAACTATTTTCGAAGAGTCGTTACTATCGGCAAGAGTCAGAAATAGATAAAGAGACGGTCAGTGACCATTTCGAGCGAAACTGATGTCTTCGAGAAACCACATTTACATGCGATTATAGCTGCTATCGCTAGCTCGTCCCAACGTTTCACATTCTTCTAGACCTAGATATATATATATTACATATACAGTATTTTACATAGTATAGAATACGTACACATATATAGACACATCTGCCCATCCATACATTGACCCTCTCCCGCAGCGATCTCTTCAGTAGATTATTAGCCCAACATGTGAGATCATTCGTTTTCGAAAATCCTATTATTAAAGTTAATATTTAAAAAAATGAAGAAAAAATCATGTTCTTTTCTTTTTCACAAAAAAACATGCAAAAAATTAAGAGAGATATTGAAATAAAATTTCGAAGTTTATGTTACACATGTTTGTGAATATTTTTTTTTTTTAAATCTGAATAACAAAAATTCATCAAATCGAAAACCTGTTTGACACCTGCACCGTCTCTCTTTCCACTTATCGGAATTCTGTCTCATCATTTCTATGACATTTGAAAAGTCCACCCGATTAGTCCCGATTAGCAACATCTTCTCGGGCTAGAGCAACGCTAGTTTAACCACCTAGTGGCCGTAGTTCTAAGATAATTAAGAGTAGCGTGAGTATTAGTGTAATAGAGTAGAAAGTAGTAAAGTGTGGCGGGGTGTGTGTGTTTTTCGAGCAGGATCATCACGGCGTTCTCGGCGGGCATACACCTGGAGATGGATCTGCGTACGTTGCGTGCGATACGCGTGTTGCGACCGCTCAAACTTGTCTCCGGCATACCGAGTGAGTAGCGCATCAGTACAGATTGGAAAAAAAAAATAAAAAAAAAAAAAAAAAAAAAAATAAAATAAAACGAAATCTCGCGTCGCCGGGAAAGTGTCATCCTGTTGTCACGCAAATTCCCGTGAAAAAAAAAAAAAAATCTCCCGAGATAGCGCCTTTAAAACAAACGCTCACACTCGCATCTTGAGATTGTCTCTGTAACGTTAGAAATACTTAACTGCTTATTCTGAATTCGCTAATTGTATTGGACAATTAACGCCCGGTTAGATAGATGTTGTTCTTAGCGCTAAAAGGGTGTGAGTTTGAGCGAAAGGTGTTACTTTACTGCATACACACATTTAGCGCTGAATGTTCCATTCCCCTTGTATTTTGTATTTTACTATGTTGTGCACGTAATTATACGTTTGTGAATAATGAAAGCATATTACCTAATGAGAGCAAACGTTTGATATGCGAGAGAGATAAGAATATTAGATCGACGATCACATTTGGCGCTAAAACACGCGATTAAAAATTCAGTTCTTGTTGCTCGGGAAATTTATTGCTTACTCGAGCAGAATGTGCGAACACTTGTGTCTGAGATTGGGACGCCTCAAGGATCGCGCACACGCGATCTGCCGTAGCGAATAAGTATTTCCTCAAATAGTGGCTTCAATAAAGAGCGAATTAATGAACACGAAGTCAAGCATAGATCAGAGTTATAGTCATCGTATCTTTTATTACAGATATATACACGTTTATCGCAGATATATATATATACATACGTTTTTATCTATTGCCCGTAGAATGCTTTCTGCCAAATTAGATCGATTGTTTGTTTTATCATTACGTAGCACTCTGTCCAAATAGATATTATTATATTAAGAGCTCGATGTTGTGTTTAGATGCGGCGGAGGCGTTCCAGTTCTCAGATGCTCAGCGAGATTTCGAGAGAGCTGAATAGATCAAATGTGTATTTTTCTAAAACTGTTTTCGAATTGCATATATTGAAATTTCGAGTCAAGTTGTCACAGCACAAAATCTTACTTCCGAAAACAAGTGTGTGACAATTTTGTTTTATTTATTTTTAAATTTATTTACCCCACAATCTTGCACATTCGAAGATATGATATTTGTTCTATCGCTCAATGCTGACGTAACTGTCTTAGCCAATATTTATATAAATTCACGTGAAACTTGGCACGTGAAATTCCTCGAGCAACATACATGTAATAATAACAACAACAACAATAATAATAATAATACACAAAGAACGGAAGTTATATCGACTAATCTCGTCGGGAGATTGTGGTCGGACCTAATTTACTCCTCCGCAATGTTTTGCAAAACAGGTCTTCAGGTTGTGCTCAAGTCTATCATCAAGGCGATGGCACCGCTCCTGCAGATCGGCTTGCTGGTACTCTTCGCTATCGTGATATTCGCCATCATCGGCCTCGAGTTTTATTCGGGAACCCTGCATAAAACGTGCTACAGTATAGAAAACATCGGTGAGTAGATCGAAGACTGCGCCGCAGACTGTTTCGCAGACATTTTTGGTGGATAATTCTTCCTGCAATAAAAAAGAAAGATATATCGCACAACTGAAAATTATAATTTTTTAATTATTAATTCGAGAAAATTCTGTGCGGGGGTCGAGTGCTCCTGGCGTGTTGATGTGTTCGTAATGCTTCACGACATTCGAATGTTGCAGATGTAATAATACAGGAAGGCGAGCAACCGAGCCCGTGTTACACCCTGGACTACGCGAAAGACGACGCCCCGCCCGGGGCCCACGTGTGCAACGCGAACGAATCCATGTGCTTGGAGCGCTGGGTGGGACCGAACTCGGGCATCACCAGCTTCGACAACATCGGATTCGCCATGCTCACTGTCTTCCAGTGTATCACTATGGAGGGCTGGACTGCCATATTGTACTGGGTAAAGCAAGAAATATTCCTCAGTGTTAAAAGTTCTTTCTCTTGTTCTCCCTTTTTCATGTTTTTTTTTTCTACATTGCCCTCTCTCTTTCTCGCTCTCGTTCTCTCTCTCTGTTAAAAGTTTCGTTCTCAACATATTTTTTTTGTTTTTTTACCGCGCCGTTTGTGCAAGTATCCTCGATGTTGTCACTCAAAAAGAAGGATCGATGGTGAAAATTTTCAAATTTTGTGTGTGTATCACGTAGAACACTCTCTTATACTCAATGTTCACATCAGTTATTAATCCCCCCCTCCGCTGACGCTTCGCGATTTGAGTATCGCATTTTTGTACAAAACGAAAACTTCTCTCTTTCTCTCCGTTGATTTATCATTTTTAGAACGAAAAAAAGATATTATATTAAATCATTGAAAAAACCTCATTGTAAACATATCTATATCTTTCTATTCGCTTTTAAATGTCTATTCCTTTTGCAATCAGTTATTGATCAATTTCCATCTCGATCGTTGTTATATCCCTGTGTGTTTCGCCTGTTCCCTACATTCGGCTTCCGTTCGAATTTTTTGTCGGCTTTCGGATTCAAAGAATGCCTTGCGAACAAAAGCTAACACTGATGTATATGTTCACCTTGCTCAGTATGACATTGTCAGTATCAGCCCTCTGTTTTCTCGATGTTTCAATATTGATGTTAAATGTGTAACACCTTTCATTGTGCTTAACTTTTTCGTGACCGAATTTGCTATTGTTGGTTTTTTTTTTTTTTCAACTTCTCGTTGAAACGCGTGTTAGCATAAATGCGAAGTACATGCGCTGAATGCGTCACGAAAGAGTTAATGTGTTGCCTGCGATGGATCACGGAAGATTTCAAGATTATCTCATCGTTGTTTTTACGCAACTTGAAACCCTCCGACGTCTAACCTCATTGGTTGTAATAAAATCATGAATTGTTTAGTAATATACATAATCTCGTAAAAATCTCTACTTTCTCAATGTTTGTTTGTAAACGGGTAATCCGGTGAAAAATGTCAGTCGGGGAAAAATATCACGTTTCGAAATTGCCGGGAAATTCTCCGCAGAACTAGTTCTCGAAAGTTTTGAAATTGAAATTGTTTTAATTTGAAAAAAAAAAACTCGCGTATTAAAGAGAGAGAAAGCAACTTCGACGAGTTGGTCGTCGGGATAATGTTTAATGGGTAGAAGAGAATACGTAGCGATTAATGCGAAGCTCGAAAAACATGGCATATTTCTCCGATTTTTTATTTATTTTTTTTTTCCCCCGGATTACCCTCAGCGCAATGTGCTCCAAAGTTGCATAAAGCTGATATTATATTGTTTCCGTGTAAATGCGGTCGGCGGATTTTCAATCTATTTTCAGATTGAATTTTCTCCGCGATGTCGGGGCAAAATTTGTCTTTGTGGCGAGAAATGAAAATTATCGAATAACGATAAACAAATATGAACCCTCGCACTCGAACGACCACATTTAACATGTCGCGCACGGTGCAGCGAGAAACACCGTTTCGACGTCTGTGTTTCGCATAACACACGTCCTTTTTGTCGTTAATTAATATATCTTCAGCTGTGTAACCGGCGCATATACATATATATGTTGTACACACGCGCGGCATTGCTTTCCATATTGATTCTGGTCGAATTTACAGACAAACGACGCTCTTGGCAGCTCGTATAACTGGATTTACTTTATACCATTGATCGTCCTTGGATCATTCTTCATGCTGAACTTAGTTCTTGGTGTCTTGAGCGGGTGAGTATGTTCGTCCTTAAAAAAAACAGAAAATAAGTTTCTCCCTCCGTCCACGTTCAGCGATAATTGACGAAAGCGGCGATATGAAAAAACTCGTGAAAGGTCTATTCAGCATTTGAGCATTGCTTTCTTTTTCCTTCGTCAGGGAGTTTTCGAACGAAAGAACGCGCGTCGAACGGCGGGCGGCTTATCGGAAAGCGAAAAACAAGCGACTCTTCACCACTGCGTTCAGTTCCTACTTAAAGTGGATCACTCAAGCAGGTCTTTGATTAAGACATCTTGCCTGACATATCGCAAGAAGTTGTGTGTTTTTTTTTTTTATAGCGTGTCGCTGCAATTGTAACACAAGCTAGATTGAAGAAATTTGCCAGAAGTATTTCCACAGACTTTCCCGCAGTGTTTTCTTAAAAAACAATATAAATCTTGTGATTAATATAAAACGCACCAGTATCGCTAGAGATTATTTAACGCTATTGCCAGGAAATCCCTCGCCGAACGTAGCCCCCTTATATAAAAGTTCTCACACTTTCGAATAAGCTGCCATGTCACCTGTATCACGCTTGTAGAGAGTTTGCAAAGGAGAGAGAAAAGGTGGAGAACCGGCAGACCTTCCTGAAGTTGCGAAGACAGCAGCAGCTTGAGCGCGAACTGAATTGTTACCTGAATTGGATCTGCAAAGCAGGTTAGATCAGTCACCCTAAAAGGATTGACAGAAATTCCTTTCCTGACAAAAAAAAAAACTGAAGAAACTTTTATGTAAAGACAAAGAAATGGAAAGAAATTAGTTAAAAAAAATAGTAGATTTTCCTCGAAAAAAGAAAAAAAACACGAAGTCTAGTCAGTCTATTTTTAATTACTTAATTTTGTACAGACTGCTTGGCAAAAGTTATACAGCTTATTGCGTAAGCTAGATATTACGTTGATTTCGCTGCTGATTATATTATTGACATGTAACGTTTATGGTTTTTTTAGAGGAGGTGATACTCGCCGAAGAGAGGACCACAGAAGAGGAGAAAGAGCACATTATGGAAGGTTCATATAATATGCGTATATCAACGCGAATATTTACTTATCTCCAACGTAAAATTAAAAACAAAAAAAACCTTGCAACTTTCAACAATTCGAATTCTATTCAGATTTGCGATAAAGAGTTAATTGGCACCGTCATTTTTGTGTAAAAAAGTTTGTAATCTGTCAATTTGTGATTTTGCGCAGTAAGAAGAAGAGCAGCAGCGAAGAAGAAGAAGCTGAAGAATCTCGGCAAGAGCAAGAGCACCGACACAGAGGAGGAAGATGGCGATGACGACGGAGACGATGGTGAGTTGTATTTGACCTACTCGGTTCTCATATTGCCGAGTACTTTTTTTCTTGTTCACATCTCTTTTACATCTGTTAATTATTTATCCTCGAGAGTGTTCGAACAAACTCGTTGTGAAATCGAGACCAAGTTCGAGTAGTAAGGAATTTTACGATTTACTCAGTAGTCAGAGAACGTATGTTATGTCGGCCAACGATTTTCTAGATTTTACAATATAAACATTTTACAGAATATTAAATTTATTAAATTTATTGAATTTATTAAATTACGTGATCTCTCACGCACATTAATCACTTTTGCAAATTATAAAATTAGCTAAAGAATATAATGAATTTTCTTGCGTGAGTTAAAGTTACGTGTATAAATGTCTTGAAACTGCGCGCAGTCGCGTGTTCGCGAGAAGGAAATCGTTGGCGAAATTTTGGCCCGCCTTTTTCTTTTGTTCTAAAAATTTTTCTCACTATTTATTGGCACGTTAGCGTTATATATATATATGGTCATCGGTATATATCGTTGACACTTTGTGGGTTTATGTCCGACTTGACTTTTGTACCGAGAGAGAAGAAAAAAAAAAAAAAAGAAATGTCGAGAAATTCCCTCCCCTTCATTTTTGCCGATGAATATTCTAAACACACGCTATCAGATGCTCCTCTTGTTTCAGTGCCTAAGAAAAAACTCAAAGGTAACTACAACCGTGATTGCCGCTACTTTTGCGCAACGTAAAAACAGGCTGTATTCGTAATCTTACACTAAATGTTTTATTTTTTTTTTTTTTTTTTTTTTTTTTTTTTGGTAATACGCACATAAGTGTAATATCGTGCGTATCGTGCATTTTCATGATTAGATGCGGACTATATCGCTTGGTATAAACAAATTATTTGATGCCTATATATTCGCGTATACAGGTTGTCAGTAGTCACGCACTTTGTCGCATCGGACGTGTACGTGTAAAAAAAAACAAAAAAACAAATAATTTTCGCATTAAAACGTAGTTCCAACATGATAGAATGAAAGAGCTAGAGCTTTATATATTTCTCGCTATTTTCAAACATATTTGCGAAGAAAACTTATTTAAAATATTTGGGAATAGTCAACAATCACATTTCGATACGACCCTCAAGACATACAAGTACAAATATCTGAATATCTTTATCGAACAAAACTCTTAAATGAAAATAATTTTATTTCGAATTAAGACGCTACAGATTATACAACATCTACATAATAATTTTACACGCTTTGCTATATACAAAATCACGATTGATTTGACAAACATACTTTATATACTCGGATGATATATTGTGAGAAGACGTAACTGTATTGCATTCTAATTACATAATTACTCGGATTGCTACTGCGTTTACGATTGATACACAAATCACTCGGGGTTACACCGACATTGCGCTCCAGAGACAGATCGAATAACTCAAAAGCTAATTTTGTTTCCTAGATATTGCTTCTATTGGCTGATATATGAATACTATAATTTCGTTGAAGCCGGAAACATTTGTATGCGCAATTATGAACTATGTTAAAAAAAAACGAAAAATTCACATAACGTGTTGTCGAAATATTTTGGAGAAAAAAAACAGTTTTTAAAACTATTCAACATTACAGAGAAATTTTGTTACTGGTGTGGCCAAGTCACTGCGTTGAACAATGCTTTTATTATTCAAGATAAATATTATTTTGGCCATACCGGTAAATTTTTGTGAGAATTATTTCTATTTATTTAAAATAATTATATTAAGAGCGCGAGAACAATAATTTTTTTTTTATTGTGAAATAAAATTGAATTCTAAACTACCAACGACGACGTATCGTTAAATATAAAAATAATTAAAATATAAAAGTTTCCGGCAAAAATATTTTTTACATTATTTAGGTACATCATGTGTGTGTGTGCGTGTGAAGTATTGATTAATGTTTTTTTATTACTTTATACGACTATAATATCTTAGCTAGCTGAAACAAACTGACAGAACGGTAGAGTACGGTAGTGTCGAAAGGAATCGAGTCCTACATTAGTAGTACATTATAAATCCCTGTCCCATAGAATTCGATAGATGAGGCTAATCCCGGCCTGTCGACGTGATCATACTTAGCAACTGAGTAGCCATCAAATGCATCGCCATGTATTAGAAATCGCTTGGTAGAGTAATTAGTATAGAACTTTATATCTCTATATCTATTTTTGATTAGAAGAACGAAAGTGATTTCCCGACTCTTCCAGTCGATGTACTGTATAGGATAGAGATACGCAATGTAATTAATAATATTGTGACAGAAATTATTTAATTTTGTAAATGTAATACATTTGACGTGTGTTTATTAGAAAATCTCAAGAAAATATTGTTAAGTCAAGATCAGAGACATCGGAAGATTTCGAGTCAATTAAAGTTTTACAACTTTGAGTTTTACGCAGTACATACTGTACATTCTCGAGTCCTTGAGTTTATATATAATCGCGGAAATAGTTTAGCAAATAATACAAAGAGATAAGACGTACCCTTAGTGAAACAGGTCAGCTGTTTGCTTATTTACAATAGATAAAAAGTACAATGAAAGAAAGACAGAGAGAAAGAGAGAGAGAGAGAGAGAAAGAGATGTCATCTGCAATTAAAAATCGACTGGCCCGCGTCTGTGAAATGTATACGTTCCAGATGTGCTCGATGCTGAAGACGATTTTTCTATTTTATAGGATTCTCGAGAGCCTCCGTCTTCAAGTCAAAAGTGAAGAAACAGGGCACGTGCTTGCAATTCTGGCGAGCCGAGAAGAGGTTCAGGTTTTGGATACGCAACGCCGTCAAGTCGCAACAGTTCTACTGGTTTGTCATCGTTCTTGTATTCTTCAACACCTTTTGCGTGGCGGTCGAGCATTACGGCCAACCGAAGTGGCTCACCGACTTCCTCTGTAGGTGTTCTTCGATTTTTTGTGAAATCATTCATTTCTTCGCCAGTCCAATGTTTCACTTTAATTAAAAAATGTCGTTTTTTTACTTGTTGCAGACTACGCAGAATATGTGTTCCTAGCCCTCTTCATGATGGAGATGTTCATAAAGGTCTACGCGCTCGGTCCTCGCACATATTTCGAATCGAGCTTCAATCGCTTCGACTGCATGGTCATCTTGGGCTCGATCTTCGAGGTGATCTGGTCCGCGGTGAAGCCCGGCTCTTCTTTCGGTCTCTCCGTCCTACGTGCCCTTAGACTCCTGAGAATTTTTAAAGTCACCAAATACTGGAAGAGCCTGAGGAACCTCGTGATATCGCTGCTAAGCTCGATGCGCAGCATCATCTCCCTTCTCTTCCTGCTCTTCCTCTTCATCCTCATATTTGCGCTGCTCGGTATGCAGCTGTTTGGCGGCCAGTTCAATTTCGAGAGTGGCACGCCGCCCACCAACTTCAACACGTTTCCCATCGCACTACTCACTGTCTTCCAAGTGAGTGAAACTGATCGTTCTCATGCGATTCTACGCTATTTTTTTTTTGTTTTTTTAATATATAGAAACTACAAATTACATTGTAATGTTACAATATGTGTGATTTAATCATCGTCCTGGTTTTCTTAGAAAAATCTACTTGGTGAGAAAAGACTCATTTCGTGGTCTCGCCAGCTTAAAAAGCTATCATTAATTTACTAGTGTTTAGAAATCTAATTGAAACTAAGTTGCGCTCGTGTCAATCAATTTGCACACTACACTTATAAGGTAAAATATTTAACTGACTTAATAACCGATGATGCGACTAGATCCTGACTGGAGAAGACTGGAACGAAGTGATGTACCAAGGTATCGAATCGCAGGGCATGGCCCACTCGCTCTACTTCATCGTGCTGGTGCTGTTCGGCAACTACACCTTGCTGAACGTCTTCTTGGCTATCGCTGTCGATAATCTTGCGAACGCGCAAGAACTGAGCGCCGCCGAGGAGGAGCAGAAGGAGGAAGACAAAGAGAAGCAGTTGCAAGAGCTCGAGAAAGAGATTGAGTCGCTACAGAAGCCCGGGGACGGTAGCGCGCCGAAGGTGGAAATCTGCCCTCCAAGTCCAAGCCAGAATTTGTGAGTCTTCTTTCCTTTTTTTATTACGTTCTTTTTTTTTTTTTTTTTTTTTTTTTCATACATACAAGTTCTACAGAATAAATGGAGTTTGATAAAAAAGATCAACATTTTTTATTGTTTAGGTAAAATAAAAATAAGTATTAATTGATAATTAAATATTTAGAAATATCTAGAGAATAATAATATATTTATTTTAGAATAATATTAATACATATAGTAATTATTAACTAAAATATATTTACATATTAATTAAAAATATTTATTATTACTATATTATTAGCAATTATTTACTTTTTTTACATTACAATGTCGTCGTTCTTTTTCAGAGACGGAAGAGGTGAAAATCAGGCGTCCGAAGAAAGGAGGCAGGATGAAGACGACGACACGGGACCAAAACCAATGCTGCCATACTCCTCCATGTTTATATTGTCCCCTACGAATCCGTAAGATCCATCGTATAATATTGATTTGAAATAAGCTTTTGTTCTTCTCGACAAGAGAGTTCGTCATCAAATAATCTTCTGTTTGTAGCATAAGAAGAGCCGCCCATTGGGTCGTGAACCTTCGGTACTTCGACTTCTTCATAATGTTGGTGATATCGCTGTCGAGTATCGCGCTGGCCGCCGAGGATCCCGTCTGGGAGAACGCGCCGAGGAACAAGATCCTCAATTACTTCGATTACGCGTTCACCGGTGTCTTTACAATCGAGATGGTGTTGAAGATCATCGATCTCGGCATCATACTGCACCCGGGCTCGTATCTGCGCGAGTTCTGGAACGTAATGGACGCGGTCGTAGTGATATGCGCCATGGTGTCGTTCGCCTTCGACATGACCGGCAGCTCGGCCGGCCAGAACCTTTCGACTATTAAATCGCTGCGAGTGCTACGAGTGCTCAGGCCGCTCAAGACGATAAAACGCGTGCCGAAACTCAAGGCGGTGTTCGACTGCGTTGTGAACAGTCTCAAGAACGTCATTAACATTCTCATAGTGTACATATTGTTTCAATTCATCTTCGCTGTGATCGCGGTGCAGCTGTTCAACGGTAAATTCTTCCACTGCACCGACGAGAGCAAGTATACGAAAGAGGATTGCAAGTGAGTATATTTCTCTTATTCTTCAGCAAGAGCGCGAAACACTATAGTAGTTAGAGTCACGTAATAGTAGTCGATGCTAAGATGTTGATTTCGATAAGTAAATGAAATAAGTAAAAAACAAGGTAAAAGGTAAGTGTCCTAAGTATCACTGGACGTACATTTGAAAAGACTATTAAAGATTATGAAGATAATTAAAAAATTACTTATTAAAGAATTACAACAAAATATTTATATAAATTAAATAATTACTTCTTTAAATGTTCGATTGATACATGTCCAGTCATTGATTCATCTCGTAGCGTGCACATTAAATAAAAAATTATTTTTATTAAAGTTTCTCTTTTTTTTTATTTATGTCGTGTTGCACGAATGACGCAAGATAGAAACAGATAAAAAGTAACTTCATTTTTTTTTGTGTGGCAGCGGTCACTTCTTCGTTTACGAGGAGAATAACATGATACCGAAGCTCAAGCAACGGATTTGGGACTCCCAGTCCTTTCACTACGATAACGTGATGGTGGCCATGCTGACGCTGTTCGCCGTACAGACCGGCGAAGGTTGGCCGCAAATCTTGCAGAACTCGATGGCGGCCACGTACGAGGACAAGGGCCCCATTCAGAATTTTCGCATCGAGATGTCCATTTTCTACATCGTCTACTTCATCGTTTTTCCATTCTTCTTCGTCAACATCTTCGTGGCCTTGATCATTATTACGTTTCAGGAGCAAGGAGAGGCTGAACTTCAGGACGGTGAAATCGATAAGAATCAGGTGACATCTCGCGTAAATCGTTTTATATCGCGCGCAATAAAAAAAAAAACGCTATGTAAGAATCTTATTTAATGTTGTTACATGGACGCGTTAATAATCATGCGTTTAAATTTCAGAAATCGTGCATAGACTTTACAATACAAGCTCGTCCGCTCGAGAGGTACATGCCCAAGGAGCGAAATAGCATAAAGTACAAAATCTGGAGGATAGTCGTATCTACGCCATTCGAATATTTTATCATGGTACTCATCGTTTTAAACACGTTACTGCTTATGATGAAGGTAAGTGTCACGATCTCTTCTTTTGCACATAAATATTTCTCTTTATTAATCGAATTAAAAATTTTTCTCCCCGATTTGTTCCGATAAAAAAAATAATAATAAATAATAATAAATAAAAACGCGACTAAAACCAGAGAAACAGAAAGAAAAAAAAAGGAAATAAAACGCGCGCTTTTTCTACAAATGAGCAATCGCGAGCAAACACGTACAAGTTTTGTGAAACTTGCTTGTGAAGTTAAACGGAAAATAATTCGATTACACACTAGATTGTAAAACAAGCTTTGCTTTCGATCGCTCATTTCGCGGTATTGTTATATGTAAAAGGGAGACATAAACGCAAACTAAAAAAAAAAGAAAAGTTTTTGATACAACATAGGTAGTAAGACAATCTTTTATTCAAGATTTAGATAATATAAAATATTTTTGCACATAAAAAGATTTTGTTGCACTTAGACGTAAAATAACAACAGGTTTTCAATAAAATTAATTCGAGAGCAAAAATATTCACACAGGGCATATGTTTTCTTAGCTAAGATATAATATCAAATTGTCCTGCGACACGTTTGTGATTTCTAACGTGTTTTCGATATTCGCGTGTGCTTTGATTTTGACGAGAGATTCCGTCACAGAGATAATTGGCAACTTTAACCAATCGACAAAACAGTTTCGTCTCTCGTTAGCATTAACGGAGATTACGCGAGATCATAAATCAGATATATGTATATCGTTTCCAAGAAGCGTACGTAACGACTTATGTGTACCATATATATATATTTATATATCACGTTATATATACATATATATATATACATCTACGTACGAGAACATTGTTGTTCTTGCCTGCTGACCTTTTTTGATCGTATTCTCTGTATAACTGTATCACTTGTATTTTATCAATACGTGTACACAGCTATATCGAATTTTATCTTACTCCCCGTTTGCCAAAACCTTTTCCCGCAAAATTCCTTCCCTTTTGTTTAGCTACAATATTATCAGTTTTTTCGTCTTGTTTCTCCACACTATGTTTCCTCAGTTCGGGAAATTATTTATTTATTTTTCTAGATATTTGATATTGTTTTAAACGATAACTGAGATTCTACACATTCAGTCTGAAGTGTACCACGCGCGCGTTTGCATTTTAATTAATATCTCACATTTATTTTCTGTAAAATAATTGCTCTTACGAAATGTAATAATTATTGTGTATTATCAATATTATATTTTTAACTTTTATGCATATGAAATATTATAAGTAATTTAACAGATTTAAATTGTATGCTGGAAAAATAAAAAGAATGTAAATTAAAGTCAGAATTATATGACATTAGTCAGAAGTATATGACATTAATATCCAGGAAAAACAATAATAACACATGTAGTTTAATACAGTGAGGTCCGTAATTTTTTAAAATAAATTTTGCGTAAATTTTGCAACGTAAACGCGCTCTTCGTTTTGTCTTACTGCATCTTAAGAGTTTAATGAGAGATAAGAAAACATGATTTTTACTCATTTTGTTGCTCAGTTATTTTAATTTATTTTTGTATTTTTATTTTCAATTTGTTTCTCTTGTAAAAACTCCTAAAACTGGTTTCGCTGTGTGATCCCACCTGTTCCTCGTTCGATCAATTGCATGGCTGTCGCTGTGTCCTCGTTTTCTTAGTAGACATTCTTTGAAAACGTGCAAAGGGAGAAAACACGTTTTCGTATATCTCTCAGTGTGTGATTTCCACAACAACAACATAACACACTAACACAACGTGCGTTCGAGTCTTCCATTGCCTTGCTAATACCATGTTTTAACTGGTAGCGGGGTAAAAAAGCAGTTGCGTTGCACCTCAAACCCATCCGCTTGAGAAATGATTTTTAGAAAAACAGGGTGCCAGGAAGATCACGTTTTTCTTGGCGTCTACAGGCCCTGCACGCGAATCCACTGTTATGAAACATCCTCTGCTCTCTTCAAGCTCGACATTTAATTTCTCTCTTGTTCTTATTCTTTTTATATTTTTTGAAATTTAATAGTCGCACAACTTGGTTTAAACAAGCTTCTGTTACGTTTAAAGTGATATTTTAAAAAGTATAATAAACGTATTAAAAATGTATTTTATAATTTTTTTAAAAGTAATCTAGTAATATCCAACACCAGTAAGAATACTAGTTACTTTTATGACTTTGTTACTTTTTTAAAAATAATTTAAAACGTAATATTTAAAAAAGCTGGCTTTTTTGATCAATTTTCTTAATTCTCAAAAGTAGATATTCTTATATTTTTACCATTTGAGACTGTCCGTGCTATAATAGAGAATACACGAGTGCGAATCAAAGAAAGATAACTGGCTGGATCTGCGCACGCTTCAATGTTAAAACAATTGAATCCCGAACTCTCGACTCTTGGACTTCCTTCATCTGCTTTTCAATTCCTTTTGACTTGTTAAACAGTCAGACAGTTTGACAGTTTGAACGCACGAGATAGATATTTCTTCCTCCGTCTCTCTCTCTCTCTCTTTCGTACGTGATCACAGCCTGAAACCCGCCGGAAACTCGCTGAATTAGAAACACGTACACATACATGATATGCTGATTCGAATCGAAACACACAACGCCCGATTATATATTTGTGGTCGGACTTGTTTTGCCTGTGAAGAAAAGAAACACGGAATGTTCAGATCACTTGCACACGCACTGCACCAAAGTCTTGAGAGCACATCACTGAGAGTGACACCACATAATATGTTCACGTTGCTCGGTACGCTTGCACGAGCGAGAAGACAATGGTTTTTTTTTTTTTAAGAACGTGTATATACGTTTTTTTACAACTTTTTTTTTACTAAATTCTTTGTGATAAACAATTGAGAGAGAAAACAACGTGAAACGTTTAAAAACCAAAACTCAACGTTGATTTCTATTTTATATTCGCATAAAAAAGTTGTGTTTGAAAAGAAAAAAACGTTGCACACAATTATATGTAGAATAAGTAATTTATAATTATTTTGTGTAAAGAGAGTATATTAAAAAGATAATTTTTCAAAAGACATTTTTAATTTTATTTTATTTAAAGGTCACCAAATTTTACACGTAGTTAAAATGCAAAATGCATAAAATGCAAACACAATGCGAAATTAATCGACTTAATGGATTATCTTCTCGTTCGATAATGATTACTGACACAATGTGTATATTGCAGAGTGTGTCCACGCATTTCTTCTCACACAGACACACGCGCAAAACTACGCGTCGCATGCTGACTGCCGCCGAAAACAGATCGATCGATATTAGAAGCGAAACAAGCAATGACATTAGACATCCATTGAATGTGTGTGTGTTTTTACAGTGACAAGAAACACACTGCACGGGGCGTCCGCACGTTTCATCCTTCCTCTTTTCCTTCCTCTCTTTCCCTCCAAAAAAAAAAAGTGATTACGAAGAGATCTGAGCACTTCGAAAAGTGAAATTTGTCATTCCTATGGCGATTCCTTTGTTAATTATAAAAACTGCACTTTTTTTATTCCCGAAATTTACTTACATTGAGTGTCTTGGTTCGATTGTTCTTTGCGTTTCCTTTGATCGTTTCTTTCTCTCGTTTTTTTTTTTTTTGTCGTAGTCTTTATTGGTTTTTCGTGACTAGTTTCTTTTTGAACACTGACACTGTATATGTCCTTGATCCAGACTTCGTGAGGGAATGACGACGAAAAACAAATAATCAAATATATTGATAATCGAAATAAAATTTACTGTTGCACAGTGATATATCGTATAAATTTAATAAAATTTTAAGTAAAAGTGTTTATCTCTGAGATTTATCAGATACAAGTAAACTTGTTCAAGTACTGAGATGATTTTTTTCAAATGTAAGACAAATGTCTCAATAACCGGACATATGTATCCATGGCCGTACGTTTATTAAAGAAATAATTAAATAGATTATTGCGCAAGTATTAATCATAAACAATTTTCAATGTTTTAAGTATTTTTCAAGATATATTTTTAATTATTAGTTTCTAACTTTTTACGCGTAAAAATACTTTCTTATTCAATTTTATTTCTTTAATAAATACGCGGCTAGTGGTCTTTGGAACATTTATCTTGTAAAATTTGCAGTTTTTAAGATTATCCTTTCTCCACCATTTCCTCGCGATGTCCGTTTGTTCTCAAAAAACCCCTCGATATACAACCCATTAATTTAGAAAACCGATCAGTTAACACTTATTTATACCTTAGTACACGCAAAGTGTCTCTAAAAAATCATATGCAATGCGAAATACAGTTAACGAGGGTGGGATGGGGTACTGGTATATATTATTTTTACATTTTATATATATCCCATTTAATTTTCTCCGGCATATGCACCACACTCATCGCGGAAATATCAGTCGATGTCGCAGAAATATTAGAAGAAAACGAACGTTTCGTAATACACAACACCGAGTAGGTTCGCGGGAATCGACGATGTAATTAAAAAAGGAAAAAAAAATAATCCTCCCCATATTCTCTTTCAAAGTATAGTGATAGCGTACACGATATATTTTTATACGTATGATTTTTCGTATCTTTCGCACTTTACACGTCGTAATGTGACGTAAAACTGTGTACCAATTCGTGACACACGCAGCTGACTTTTACAACGGAATGATTTATTTGAAATTTTTTCTTATATATCCACCGTATTATTGTATACATGTTATTTAGTATTATTCTTGTGATTGATGCAACTTTTACGAAAAGTTATGCAAACAGCATGAAGGGAGTGACACTGTCTCGGCAGAATTAATTTCGTGTCGGATCAAAACAAAAGATCAAGACATCGCATAAATAAGAATAACCACATATCACAGAGAATATTGCTCAAGAAATTCTCTTTTCTTTATATAAAATTATTTACGGAATTTTGTATATCAATATCCAATTTTATAAATTACAGTTACACCTACAATTTGTGATTAAAAAAAACAAAAAATTAAACCTATTTCTTTACTTGACGTGACGACACGCGCAATCTTAAAAATTGCGCAATGTTACTTCTGCTGAGGCCTAGTAAGCCCCGTTTTACTTACGGTATCTATTGTGCGGCACAGAATGTTCATGTATCGGTGCACAGAATTTTGTCGTAAAAACAAAAAAATAAAAAAAAGGAAAACGGAGCCCGCTTCTTCCTTCTTCCGGCGCGTTCGGTCGGGAGAAGGAAGAAGATCGAATTAACTGTTAAAAAAAAACGAAATAGTAACGAAAAAAAGAAATAGTAAAAGAGAATCTCGTCCGCACGAGAAACGCGATTTTGTAGGCTTGTACGTATCGTATGTCTGTCTGTCGGCCGTGTGTTTGTCAGTGTATGCATTGCAGTTCTATCACCAAACCGACTCGTACAAGAATACGCTGAAGTACATGAACATGTGCTTCACGGGGATGTTCACTGTCGAGTGCATACTGAAGATCGCCGCATTCGGTGTGAAGGTAGGCTCCATATACCGCAAACCACCCCTCTCTCTTTCTTTCTCTCTCATCGAGCTCTCACTACATATATTTCCGAGTAAAGCGAGTTTTTAATTCGAGACTCTCGAGTAGCGCGAAAAATGACTCTCTTCGTGACCATTCCCTATAAATGAAACTTTAATAATCTTCATACACTTATACATCAAACACGTACACATACACACACGTACACACTTTTCCTCTTTTTTTTTTTCTGCCAAAATAATTAAATAAGCACATTGCAACGAATGTGAGTGTACGTACATTGTACACTTGACGTAAATCAAATTTGCTGACCGAAAAATTGGCGAAGAATAATAAAGCGAGACGAAAAAAATTTCCAAAATGTTTATTTGCTGAAGTAAATGAAATACTAAATTAAATTAAAAAAAGAGCGTGTGGAAACGTCACGAGAGTCATGTCTCGCGTCGCCCGGTAAGTGCAGCTTATTAGAAAGTATAATTAGAGCATCTTCTTCGCGAGTACCGATGTAGCAATATGACGTATCAAGACGGTCTCGGTACCGCGGAGAGACGACATTTATTTATTTTCTATCTCTCTCGCGCGTAAATAATATTACATAGAATATACTATTTAGTGAACTTTCTGTGCGCAGGGCTGAACAAGCGCTAGATGCTGTCGGAGTAGTTGTAGCGTTTCCATTTCTCTCGATATACTTCATACGAACGTATAGATATGTATCTCGATAGAACTAGAATGGTATTATTTTTGATGGTATATTATATTTTTTGTAAGGAATTATAGATGCAAGATCTAGATAGTATATACTTCTTTTTATCACTCGTATATACTCGTTGTTCTTGTCATTGCGAAACCAAAAAAAAACAAAAGCAAGATAAAAAAAAAACTCTACAAGTACTTTAGTATGCGGAAAATGCTCAGCTCTGTACACGTGAATCGAGCTTCGAGATAATCTGGGAAGATTCCGCGAGACACGAATAAATTTCTTAAGTTCCATTTCCATTTCCACAAGATCTGCTTCTGAATTTTATTTTATTTCAAACATATGACTGGTGACTTTTTTGATATCAGTGTTCTCTTTCTGTGCATCTGTTTTGTGAGTATTATACATCTATTTGTTTTTTTTTACATATTATTTATATTAGTAATTATGTAATTTTTAATCTTTACTTCTAAAACACTTTTAATACCATATATCTTTTTTTAAATAGATGAATAAACGTGTTAAATTTTAAAACAAGACAAGAAATACAGAATCCGATGATATGTGTCGCGTGTGAAGATGAAACATCAAGCCAAAATCTTCCTAGATGTTCAAAATTACACTGAATATCGCGATAACAAGATAAAACTATCGAATGAGAATTTAATATTGTGTTTTATTTTATTAATATTGTGGTTTCTTTTTTTATTTTCCTTGTCAGCAAAACTGATCGAGATTTTGTATTTTTATAATATTAATTACATTAACGTTAATGTAACAATATTAATTTATTCTCTATCATGTTTGTTTTTATCTCGTTATCGTGATAAAAACTACAGCTACACATTATACAAAAAAAAAAGAAAAACCATTCAGACTGCGATCGAATATTTATAAAAGAATTAACATTGGCCGTTTTTTTTCGAGATATTCGACCGTAGTTTTGAATGGAATTTATCTTATCCGCGAGAACCAATGATATTCTCTCTAGATTTTTTTGTTATTTACGTTCGATATATTAATTTAATGCGTAAAACTCAACGAAGCGCATAACTCACAGATAAGCATATTCTTAGAGATACAATTCACACCCCACATGCAGCAGACAATTACACTTAACACACACGTACTCATGAAGATTCATACATTATACACATGATTTTACACGGCATTCACATACAATCTCCAAACACAGTACATATTCGAGAAACATACAACTCTCATGTCGGGTTATTTTCAGTTCGTCTGTCTTTCTCTCTATTTCTTCCTCTCATTCTTCTCTCTCTCTCGTTCTCTGTCTGTCTTCCCGTTTGTGTGTGTTCTGTTTCTATTTTTTTTTTTGTTTTCGCGCTCGTCATCATTATAATTTTCGTAAAATACTTTCTCGGAATCGAGAACGCGCGGGCGGGAAAAAAATAAACTCAAGAGAAGAAGTACCGAGTTGAAGAAAGAGGTGTACAGAATGGAAGCTCCGTTTCTTTGAAACACCCTTTGCATGCTTTTTGCCCGCGTCTTGCCTGCATTCGCACGCAATCATTTGCACGGTCTGACATGGTTTTTTGATCCTCGCATGCGTATATATACATCACAATTGTATAATTATGACTGCCGCGTTGCGCGGGACCCGGGAATGACAACGGTGGCGATGACGGTGACGATTATGATGATGATGATGATTATGATGATGATATTGATGATGATAATGATGATGACGACGACGATGATAATGATAACGATGATAATAATGATGATAATAATGATAACGACGATGATGACGATGATGATGATGACAATGATGATCTGATGTGATGATCGAGACGACGAGACCGAAGCCGAGAGAAGCCGCGCGTAAGCGCTTCTTCTACGCTTGCTCGTCGCATGCATGCTGTTGTGTTGTGGGAAAGAGCATAAACTTCCGTTTCACACGAGCACACACTCAGCACACACGGGATTGAACGTCGTGTAACAAACGTATGCACACCGATCGAGACTTACATAACACTTACATAATGCGACGAATCTCTCGGGAATTGGTCAGGAGATTGGTTAGATTTGCTTGATGAAATCTTGAAAGGAGAGATGTGTTTTATTTCGGGACGAAACACACTGACAAATCAAACTCGATTGCCAAAAAATTAGTTTAAAGAGAATATCTTTTTTTGGTTTTTCTAAAGATTTTCTAAAAAGAGAAATAAGCTTAATCAGAAACACATATACGTTTTTACGCAGTATACTTTTATATATAATAACATATATATTAAAAAAAATATTTTTATGTCAACTTATAATGTATATAAGATATAATATGTAAGATGAAAAGAATAATATAAGACAATTATTTTATAGACGAAAATGCGGAAGGTAACAATTGTGGAGCGATCGGAAAATTAATCTTTTTATGCGTCGTTTTTACGTGTTCTTGATACAAATTTAAAAACCCAAGTTTTAAAGAATAAAAAAAATCATATTAATGAAATATTGTGCTAATAATAAAAAAAGAATTTAAACAGTCAGGTTTACATAAATTAATTTTTTTTTTTTTTTTATTTTATATTGTGTGTAAAATCTTTTTCTATGTCAAATAAGTCAAGGTCTAGTCTCTCTCAGAGGAAAGAACGGCGAAGAGAAAATAATCGAACGTTAGAGAGTTAATTGAAAGAAAAAATAACCGGAGAAATGTATATGTAGATGTAATATGCAGGGCGCACAACGGAATATTAGACTCTGGATTGTGTTACGTCTGTGTGTTGGGTGTATTTTGTAGTATCACGAAGCGCCGGAAGATTTATTGGAGACCTTAGCCATCGTGAACTTGATCGTCACCTTGTTTTTCCTCATTGAGTGCATCCTTAAACTCGTCGCCTTCGGATGCAAGGTATAAACAAGCCTTTTAAATCGCTCTAACTCCACCACTCTCACTCGACTTACACTCTGCAAAAAAAAAAAAAAATATATATAT
>QVOA01003878.1:0-26866 GCA_014825685.1 Pseudomyrmex cubaensis | reverse complement strand
TAATTGACGAGATATTTTGTATCAAAAATTTAGCGAGAAAAAACTCGGGATAAGGTATACGGTAGCGTCAAGACAGTGACACTCATTCGGCGGATACTTTTATGTACTTGGCGTCGAGACGTTACCGCGTCTCTTGATATATATATAATAAAAAAGTTTGATATATTTGGTCCACATGTTTCTTCATTCTCCTCTTTTGACATTTGTTTGTAAGAACGAACTCCTTTCTTTCACATATGAGACATTTATGTATGTACGGCATGAATTTCCAGCTGAATGAGGCTGATGGAACCTTTGGGTGTCGCCGAGGACATTGTGGAGCCGGCTGCGTTGAAACGATGGGCCGACTATCCCATTCAACATCGGTTCACGGATTACGAGTCGGTCAGAGAAACGGCGCATCACGCTATAAGTCCCTTTCCTTGTCAGTCGTCACTTAACAACAAGCTCGCGTTATGGTGAGAAATTTACGTTAAATCACGTCGTTATTAGCAAATCGAGTGAGAACTGTCAGTTTTTTTACAGCATTTCACAAATTTACAAATTGTGTTTCAGGGCTGGAGATATCTCGATATTGCAAGTGGACGCGGTGGTAAATCCTACCAACGAGACGATGGACGACAACAGTCCTATGTGCCAAAGAATATTTAGCCGAGCTGGTTCCGCGCTTAAAATGGAAATATATAACGAAATAAAAGGTTTGCATCAATATGGATGGTATACTCTGCAATATAAGCAGAGTATATATATATTATTTGCAACTGTTTCACACTCGTCGTTTGAATAAATTTCATTTTGTCAAACTATATATATGTTCACGTTGCAGAATGCAGAACCGGCGAAGTAAGAGTTACACAGGGTCATGGATTACCTGCTCGTTTTATTATTCATACTGTTGGACCAGTTTATAACGTCAAGTATCAAACCGCTGCGCAAAACACATTACACTGTTGCTATAGGTAACTCGAACGTGTATTTACACACAAATGTAAGCACTGTCTTGCGGGGCGGAAAAATTGACGGAAGAAAAATCGAAATCTTTACACACCACAGAGACGTGGTCTTATCTCTACTCTCGCCACAGTGTGTTATTAAAACAAAATTGCATAGTTTTATAAAAAAAAAAATATAAAAATAAAGTTATGAAGAAATTTTATAAAATATCAAACACTTTTCTTGCACGCAAGGTGCGTAATGTTCTTTTTTTGCTTTGTATCACAGAAACGTCCTGCAAAAAGCGAGGGAAATGGGACTGCGCACCATCGCTTTACCTGTAATAAATTCAGTGCGAAGAAACTACCCTCCGGACGCAGGAGCGCATATAGCTCTCAGTAAGTGCAGATGCAAATATTTCACTTTATCAATCACAATTCAGAAAGAGAGAGAGAGAGAGAGAGAGTATAAAATAAATAAATAAAATTTCTTTTTTGCAGGAACTGTGCGTAGATTCATGGAGCAATATAGCGATTCATTAACGTGCGTTATATTTGTACTAGAGCCGTGCGATCTCGGAATATACGAGGTGCTTCTGCCGCTTTATTTTCCGCGAAATTTGGCAGAACAAGACAACGCTTGCTGGCAATTACCGAGCGATATAGGCGGAACGGACGGGGAACCTCTGCTTCCTGATAGACAAATCAGAATTATTGACAATCCTCAGCACGCTTTGCACGGTAGCGACAACATCTCGTTTTACGTAAAAAATGTGAAGAGTTAGAATCTTTTTTTTAAACACATTGCGTTTGCAGGCGACGAGACGGTAGAACTTTCGGCGCAATTGGAAACTTCGATGAACATAGGCGAACATGCTTTTGCACAAATGCAAGGCGATCTGGATCGCCAGAGGCTTTTGGGAGAGAGACCGCCTGCCGATCCACTGGCGGATATCATGTTCAAGCAAATGCAGCAAAAAGAAAGGTACGAATATATAAGTATGTATCTACGGATGTTTTTAATTATGGTCTTCAAATACAATCCTTATTAGTCAATTCTAGTCAATAAATTCTCATAAATTTATAATTTTCGATTTTCAAAAGCCTTAGCAACATTGCCGTTCGTTTGTTCGTTAAGGTATGCACATAATGTTCTTTTTTTTTTTTTTTTTTCAAAAAGATCGGCAAAATGTCGTTTCCATTTGCAACTCTATTGTCATTATCTCTCTGAAACAATCTTAAAAGGGGGAGAGCAGCAAATATACATTCTGATAAGAATAAAGCCGAAAGTTAGTTTCGAACACTGATACCTGTTTGCCGCTTCTTTTTTTTTCTATCGATACAACAGGTGCCACGCTGACCGTTAACAGTTTTCTTCTGTACCTGTATGTGTAAACAATAAGTTTTAAAATTCCACGGAGTACGCGTAAGATAAACTAAGCGCAATATTTTTATCATTTTTTTTAAATTATTAATTACAAATGAAATTCTCTAAAAAAGTGTTAACGATAAGATTAATTTTCAGGTTTCACGATAATTTATTTCAGATGATTTTAAAAAACTAATTTGAATAAAGTGTGAATTGCTTGTTTAGCAAATGTCATTAATCAAAATAATACTATCGATCTTTTCTGCGTCATTAACAAATCACGTCACAATTCACCACGTTCCCGCAATTTAGAACAATAATCTTTTATATATTGTGCAATACTTAATGTTTCTGTTTTTTTTTCTTTCGGGTTTTGTCTTGTTATCTCTTTTTACATTTTTTGTTTTTTGAGTAACGATAGGAAGTTATCCCGTTTACGATAAATAATAAACAACACATCTCACGATATAGAGATATCATATCTGTTCCACAAAGCCGTTTATCGACTTTTTACGCACGTACGAAGCTTGCTTTGTGAAATATTTCTAATTAAATACCACGAAATATCTTTTGCGTCATGAAAATAAATCTTTCACGTCACGTCTGACATTTGTCTATCACATTAATGTTTATTTTCGGTATCTGGATTATTATTACGACGTCATCTTGTCGTGATGAGTTTGCTTTATATAGCGAGGCGAAAGGATTTATAAAAGATTCACACGTGTGATCAGAAACTACTCATTCAAGCGACTCTCTTTCAACCACTCGTTACGCGAATCTCTTACAATTGGTGGAACTTTGACAAACCATGGTTTTTTCAAGATATTTATTGATTTTTCTGTCACATTTTAGAAAATGTCAAATAATCATGTTATTTAAAATGTAGGTGACTCACTCGTCAACATATTTAAAGTTCTGTCTGGATATTTAAAGACATTTTTGCGAAAATAATTTCGCAGTACTGTGTCCAGATGCATCAGTTCGGAGAAGAAATGCCTTCACTTCGAGATTTCGATGAAACACCTTGGATTCGTTTTATCGAGGTCATGGTACTGCAATCTTTAAGCAAGGATGTAATATTTGAGACGTGCTTTCGTAATCGCGCACAGTAACAGCGTCTGCAATTTGTCATCTAATTTTTCTCGGAAAATAATAACTTACGCAGCGCCATTGCGTCAGATGATTAAATAATTATCAATTTAAATCATATCAGAATTGTTTCCTCTCTCTAAACAAAAAAATTTTGAAATACGCGATGAAATACCGAATAATGACACGCTGTTCTATTTATACGCGCGATTTGTTCAAATTTGCGCAAAATGCGTCACTTGCGCTCGAATTAATCTGCGTATATTTGGTTTTCAATCTAAAATAATCCGAAGCATACCGGATGTCCCTACCACGCACGTGAATGTTTCAGCGAAATGTTAATTCACGAATAGCACGTCAATGCATCTTCTTTGAAGAACTGGAAGCTGAATTGTTATCTTTACGTATATTCTATTAAAATATTAATTTCAAACGTTGTCTAATAAAAATAAATCTTTGTCAAAATTAAGAGCGCTCTGCGCAAAAACAATTTGCTGTGTAGATACGTTGCCTGAATATTTGTTTGAAATTCTAAAACTTGATAATTCAAAAAGACACAAAGAAATTGACATGTATAAACGTTACGTGTTCAATTTTTATTATTCTTACTTTGTCGAGCATGGGACGTGAAAGAGAGAGAGACAATGATTTAAATCATTTGCTTGCAAAAGTAGAAGAGTCAAATCCGCACTTCGAGGATCGACCTTCGCAGTCGCATTGATGCGAATCCAGCCGACACAATTAATCGCAAAAAAAACTCTAAGAAAAATATAGTTTCCGCAATGAAAACCGCTGTGTCACATTCGATTCGTACAATTGTTCCAACTGTCAATCCGCATGGGTATTGCCCATATCAGAGACAACATATTTTATAACATATAAAAAATAAAAGCATACAAAAAACTTAAATTATGAGCAAGTGCGTACGAGACTTCGTATGTGATTATTAATTTTTTATGTTTCAAGTTGTTAGAACGAACATTTTATTTCTTTTTGAAACATCACGTAACGCTTGCGCGACAGTTAACGAGCGGAGGGTGAGAACGCGTTGAGTCGATTATTCTATTTGTTACGATTACGTGAAAATCGCGGAAAGAAATTGTTTTTTTCAATTGGCCTATTGCAACAACAAAAAGCGCGGAAAAAAAAATGACACACGTTGACAGACCCAAGGTCGGGATATTACCTGTAATTAAAGAATGCATCGAATTAAATAACGGGGTTCACCGCGCGGATCCCTACTCCTGTCGCGCATCGAGCACGCAGTTTTCACGAAACCGGGCAAGCGCAGCGCGCGTCGTCACGTCGCAGGACTTGTCTGCTTCGCGCGCGCCGGGAGTCGCGGCCGTCATAGAGCCGTCACAGCCGTCGTGCCCGTCACAACCGAGATACGCGGCTCTCTCGTTTAAAGCGAGCGCCGTTGCTTCGGTTCGTGTTAGTTCATCGTGACTCGCCGCGTCGTCGCGTCGTTCATCCGCCACGTCTTCGTCGCTTCACTCGCGGCTCCGATCGAACGGCCGTGCGTGCTCCAGAAACCGTCGCTCCAGAAATCTGAAGTTGGTGCCGTCAAAAGTCCATCGTTCGCGAATGTCGCGGGGAAAGTCGGCCGTAGACGGCAATTAGTGATTTCTCGCTCGCGGCAGAGCATTTTTGTTTTTTTCAATTTTTTACTCGAGATCGGAGAAAGGTGTGCGCAAAGAAACGTGTAACGCAGCAGAATGGTCATGATTGATATGGTGGATGTCATCGAGGATGAGGACCGGTGTGTATTCAGACCGAGTTACTCCGAATTGCACATCGAAGAAATTCGGACGAGCCCTGCCTGCCGCTAACTCCGGTTATATCGGTTCGCTATTGATCCCCGCTTTTATATTGGCGTGTGTCCAGTAGATTTCCTCAAATCGGTTGCCGAGAAATAATACCGGAGTTGGTAACGATCGGAAAATTCGTACATCACACTGTCGCATCGGTCGATATTTTATTAATGAAATTCGGTTGATTGCATGTGCAATAATCCTGTATCGACCGCTCTTTGTCTGTGAACAAAAGAAAACTATGACGATGTGGATTTCACACTCTGCCTATTGACTGCCTAATACGAAATACGTGACGATACGTGACACTTGTTCGAGATAAGATGCATTCGAAAAATTTAGATGCGCATGTTACGCAGTTCTTTTCTTTCCTACACGTCGCCATTTGCATCTTATGTTATGCAGGACAGCACGTTCCTTCACGTTGCAATTAAAATTACATGATGACAAAAATAATTCATCAACTTTTCTAATTACGGTTGGCGTGCGTCACGATAACGCGCGTTCAGAACTTCTTCCGAGTCGCAAAAAGACGCGGAAGTGTTTCGCGATGATTAATAAAGTTTCTCCTCGAATATTTTTAGCGTTCCGTGAAAAGCGCTTGCATTTGAGTTATTTTAAACATTCGTCTCTGATTCTCGACGTGTCTTAAGAATTTAAAATTTTTCTTCGTTTTATTTCTCAAAAGAAAACAAACTATTATTTCTAAAACTGTTCTTCGGTTGAGTCGAATTGTTTATCGCGATAAGTCATGGGATGCGATAATTTATATCGAATTTATTTGACAAGACGGGCGAAATCGTTTATTTCAGATACGAAAGGCTCCTCAGAAGAGCGAAGACGGAAGACCTGACCGAAGTTTCGGGGATCGGTTGTCTGTATCAAAGCGGAGTGGACCGACAAGGTCGACCTGTGGTGGTCTTCGTCGGCAAATGGTTCCCGGCCACCAAAATCAACCTGGACAAGGTAAAGACTTTTGTCACGAAAAGATTAATATTCTGACATATTGCGTAAGAAAAGAGTAGCGCGCGCGCGCGCTAGTCAGCGTCGAAAATAAAATCAATTTGAATAAATTCGATGCGTTCCGATTGGTAAAATCAAGTGAGAAGAGCTCGCGGCTTTGAATCGTTTCACACGTAAAAAAAAAAAAAAAATATAAAACTTTATTCTACAATTGCAACACAACAGCACACGTCTAGAGTTGTCCACTCCCGGTTGTCCTTTGTAATTTGATCGATTTGCCTCAAATGTTTTATAAGGTGTAGAAACATGGCACGCGCGGCTTGCCGACTACTTTTCTAGTATGAAATCACCTTGTGCTTTACTTCTTTTAACTTGTCTTAACTTATCGTTGCACTTTGCACACATATCCATATATAAATACTTAAAGTACGCATTGCTATATTCTATAACACTATACTGTTCCGACAAAACCAGTTTCATGCGCGTCCATTTTTATCTTGTTATTAATCGCTTTGTATCTTCGACGAACGTTACATTGACTCTATTTTGAGACGCGGATAAATTGAATACTGGTTTTGCGAGTTTTTTTTCACAAAGAAATCGAAACGCTTTATTTTCGACGCAAAACGGCATCACAAGAAAAGTGTCTTGACTGTCTCCGCTATGTTGAAACAGTATTACTCTTTACTCATTTCCAAGTGCTCTGAATACATGTCGAGCCCAGTAGGCATAGAATCTCTCGCGCGCGTCGCTCGATATCGGCCGCGAGAAAAGTCTCCCTCCGAACCTCGCGCAGCTCGCGATATCGTTTCGGCGCCCTATCTTTGCGCGCCAAATGGCTGCGCCATTTCCATTTTTCGGCGGCGGTGCTGATTCTTACCGTCCTCGCTCGTACAGTCCGAAACACACACGGGCGTGTGTGTTATATCGACGGGTGGCAAATCGATATTTACATGTCCAGAAATAGACCGACTGCAGTCTCTGAGTTTCCCCCATAAGGAGGGCGAGAAGCAGATTGCAACGTCGCGACGCGCACAGCCCCTGTCCTTAATGAAAGTTTCTCTCACCCTTTTAACCCATTTGCCGCTCGCAAACCGCATGCGCTGATCGAAACCGCATATTATCCGGTACACCTGAAATACATAATCGAGCGACTAGATTAAACGAGGGGGGAAAACAAAAGACTAATGTCTCTCCGCCGGAATCTTTCGCTCAACGCGTTTATCAAAGATTAAACAGGTAATGCGCGAGAGAACGAAATTGATCGATTATAGTTTTACCAGTCGTTTGCAAAAGCGCGTTTCGTTTTCGATCGATTGCCAACCTCGCGGTCCATTACTAGATGGCAAACTGGTGGAACATCTCGCTACTTCGAGATAAGAATATCAGCGATGTATACGCGCGAAGATTCATCAGTGCGACTAAAAATATCGCGCGCTGCCACACGCAGCAGCTGTTGCAGTGACAGCATTGTGGCGCGTTCAAGGTGCGTGTTCTGAAAACTTCGCCGCTACGTTGTCTGACTCGCGGCACGAGTCGCGTTACATTGGAATTTAATTGATTCGCGCGCTCAACAAATTGTCCCACGTCACGTCTTTTTTCGTTCCATATATTCGTTGACCTGCTTTTCGACAGATGAATCATTTATTACGCTCGCTAATTGCACAGCGACCCGAGAGGTAAACGTGTGCCCTCTCCGGAATCGCGACAGCGTCGAGACGATGGCCCGTATCTTCTCGCTTCACATTTATCGATAAATGCGCTCTGTTGAATGCGCATTCGCGTCACCGTTTCAGATCTTCAGAAACGAACGCGTTTGACGATACGAACGCGACGTCAAATTTAATCCCGCAACATCGATTCAATTCGACGCAACGAAACTTCGGAAATTCACCTTGTCTCGTCTTGCAAGATAACAACAACGATTTCTCAATCAATAATACCGCGCGTACGTTGCATAATAATATCACTTGATCAGCCGCAATCAGACACGCATCGGTGAATCGCGTGAGGGTACGAAGTAATCGCGAAGCAATATACATATATGTTACTCTCAGTTATGTTGGTTTTATCGTGACGTTTTTTTTTTTTTTTTTTTTTTTGTTTTTGATAAGGATGAGGAATCGAGACAATGAAATCGTATCAGCAATTATCAAAGTTGCAAACATTTGAGTCACACAAGCAATTTAAATATCAAACAGATCTGTTGTCTAGAGCGCGTATTTTGCATAATTAGTAAGCGAGATTATTATTTGCGCAATGAGATCGACGCGGTTTCATATGCGAGGTTTGTGCATATTGTTGAGCAATAAAACAAAGCGCGCACAGTCGTCGCTAACGACTGGTTCATCGATCACACCTGGACGCTCAAAACATTACGTTTGCCCTTTAACTTTCAGCGTGAGCGAAGGTGAACAATGAAATCATGACATTAAAGATTCTCAAGACAAGAGAGAATGGCGTGAGAACAAATTTCGCAAAAAAAGAAAAAAAAAGAACGACATTCCCTCATCTCGCACACCCTCTATCGATCACGAGAATATTTGCGCGCCGTCTATTTTAGAACATACATTTACCCCATTTCCCTCTTTTCCCTTGTTTACTCTGACGCGGCGTGGCTTTCTACGCAGCATGATCCCCCAACACAACGACGATTTTAAAGAGAGCGGTGCCTCGTGCGTCACACTCGAATTTTCATTTTACGAAAAATTGAAAAACGTCATCGTGACGACCCGGTTGACGGTCTGTTTTTCATCTCTCTTCTATTCTGTTGTTTTTCAGGCCTTGCTGTACCTGATACAGTTGCTGGATCCCATCGTGAAGGGCGACTACGTTATCGCGTATTTCCACACCCTTACGGCCAGCAACAATTACCCCAGTTTGCACTGGCTGCGCGAAGTCTACAACGTTCTTCCCTACAAGTAAGTCCGCACACCTGATATCGAACACATCGAGCTTATTGATCCGCATTTCAGTGTGGCCGAATCACGAAGTGCGTCGCCACGAGTGTATAAGTGAATTTACGTCACGAACTGTAACGAAACGTTTTCATTATCCGCAGATTTGTTGTTTGACGATCTTTCTTCGATTTATCGCTCGATTTGTTGCAATCAACACGTTGTACAAAAAATAAAACATATCGAATTCGCCTTATCGTAAGCTATAGATTGCGGTGTGCAATTCGATATCGTTTGTTTGCGGAAACTCGATAGCGATCTTGAAGGAAAACGTTTCTTTTTTTGTTCTTGCAGATACAAGAAGAATCTGAAGCATTTCTACATCATTCACCCCACCTTCTGGACCAAGGTCGGTAACGGTATCATCACGCGCGTAATTGTAAAATAATTCCTCTCGCGTGATTTTACGCTGAACGTACAAATGTGCGAGCAATTCCGAAAGAGGATATTACGCCCGACAAAAAATTCTCGTTAAGACGCAGAAGCGTGTTGCTTTAATGAATGCGCTTATGGCACTTCCCACGTTTATATTCTATCACGTAGAATTATCGTCGGAACAATCGTATTTCCTGACTATTCGCAGTTCGTTAACGAATATATACTTTGCGCTAGGCGAATTTTTAATCGCAGGCAATTTTTCGTTGAAAAGAAACGGGCGGTTCTGACTAAAAAATTTTTCAAAAAAATAACACGTTTAACAAAAGAAAAAAAAATCTAATTATAAAATTGCAACGCACGTTCTGCACGTAAGAGAGACAAAAAAGTTACTTTTCTTTTCTGTAATTATAATTTTACATCGTGATAAACTCTCTGTTAAATTTTCAAAATGCAATTTCGATCGCTCGCTACAGATGATGACGTGGTGGTTCACGACCTTCATGGCGCCGGCTATTAAACAGAAAGTTCACAACCTGCCCGGTGTGGAATATCTTTACGAAGTTATGCCGCCCGATCAGCTCGAGATCCCCGCGTACATCACGGAATACGACATGACGGTACGTAAATAAAAAGCGAGCGGATTCGCGCAAAATCGGAGAGATCCCAATCGGTCTCGCTTGAAAGTTGTTTTTCCTTTCAGATAAACGGCCTGAGGTATTATCAGCCGGATCAGGTCTCGTCGTCCCCGTCGACGTCCACGTAACTCGCAGGTAAAAATCGTTACGAGAGCAGCGAAGCGTCAAGATGGAGGTCGGACCGTGTGTTCCGCGTATTCCTGACTGTAACTCGTATTCTCACATCAGTGACATCCGTGTGCCACTATTTGAACGTAAGAGCCGTGCGCGCGGTCGCCGACGTGTCCCGCCGATGTTTCGCCACGGCGAGGCGAAAAACGCTACGCTGCCTGAACGCGATGATCCGCGCGATGATATGCAGCGAGACGACAGTCCGGCTCCGCGATACCCCGAAGACGTTTCGTCCAAGTGCCTCGTGAGGAACTCCGCTTTGTTTTTTACGTGGGAAGGACAAAAAAAAAAAAGAAAAACAAAAGAGAGGACAATCGGCCGCGCGTACGTCGCGATTTACGAATTAATAATATATAATTATACACGCGAATACTAACGTAACAAAAAAAAAAAAAAAAAAAACAATTAAGAAAAACCACTGCCCGCCTGCTTTCGACGTTGATCGGTTCTTCTACGCGCGTGCGAGATTTCACGTCCCCGTAAAGGAACGAAGAGATGAGAACTTGGACAATCCACGTAAGGAAAGATCGACCACGTGTGCGCATCGCTGAAAGCGCGTCGCTAAACAGCGTCATGTACTTCACCTCATTCAGAGTAAAACAGAGCTAACTATATATACATATATATATATATTGTATTCGCTTAGAGCGAAAATCGGCTGCCAAAAACGTCAGTAATCAGTATTTTCGTCGTCGTTGTCATTTCGCAAAATGAAAAAAGAAAACAGAGTAAAAAAAAACCCGAAGCTGACGTAGATGAAACTTGCCCCCCTTGCCCCTGTACATATTGCGCTATTTCGTGGCAGATAGGGTAGGCTTTAGGAAACGCTGCCTGTGAAACCGGTAGAAGGGACGAAGGGAAGAAATTTGCATGACGACGGCACTAGAAGACATCGGCTTAAATACACAGACCGTCGATCGCGCTTTCTGTTGTATTTTCGTATATCGATCGTTACACAGCGAAAAGCGTCTATTCGATTATATTGTAAAAAAAAAAAAAAAAAAAAAATAGAAAAGAGCGCGTCGCCGCCGCCGCCGCTACATAGAAACGCGGTATTTTTTCGATAAACTGTAAAGGATTACAAATCATCGGCTGAGCGCGCGAAAAAAAAACACACACACACACACAAAAGCGAAACGTTGGATGTTTTACTGTGATGTTCACGTCTCCGGTGCTCGGCGGATTTGGTGAATTTTAAATGCGTGTTTTTTCTCCGTCTCCTTCCTCCACGAAGGAAGCGCATCTTCTCCCCCGGATTCGCGTGATCTTTATATATCGCGGAAATCGTTATCGTTGAGCGCCGAAGTCGTATATTATATGCGCGTACAAAAAAAAAAAAAAAAAAAACTTAAGAGCTTGCTCGCGATGTATTTCGGGAGAACACACAATCGTTATCCCCTCTCCCCCGTTGTTAAGCATTTTTAGCGATTAAACGAGAATAAATTATAAAAGAAGTTGAAGCCTGTTAATCGCGTCGATTAGCCCATTTCTCACGCCCGTCGAATATACGAGTCTTCTTCGGTTTTTACGTTCCCGAGACGCGGGAACGACTTTTGATCTCTTCTCTCCGTTGTTCGTCTTTTTGTTTTTTTCATGTCGATCAGTTTTCACGACGAGAGAAAAAACAATTGTCCATCTCGCGAATCGCTCGAGGACGAGTTGAGAAGGCAATGGGTTAATTGACACCGTGCTACCTCCGCCGAAGATCGTATCCGTGCGATCGAACGGAACGAGTGTTTGTACGCGTTGAAGAATTTAGAGACAATTGTGTGAAATATGCGAAAACCAAAAAAAAACAAAAACAAAAAAAAAAAATATAAGAAGACTAAGAGCATGTTACATTCGTCGTTGGCTGTTACGCTCGGGAGACACGGCCGGTGCTTTCCCCCGAGCACGATCACGTTGCTCGCGATGAGAGAGTAAAAGTAGTATTTTTTCATGCTAACGTATCGTGTTGTATCTACATAATGCGCGTACGCTCCTATGTTTCGCGTAAGCTCCTACTATAAAAAAAAAAAAAAAAAAATTGCTGTTCGCGCTGCGAATAGTGAGAGATTGTGAGATAGATCCCGTACTATTCGGAGGAGCCGACGGCGCGAAAATCGTGGCGATTTCACGCAACCACAGAACGTTTCTCGGTTTTACGTTTTAAATGACCTCACTGTCCGTCCCTGACAATCGAGAGAGCGTTTGACAAGTGGCGAAGGACTGCGAAAAAAGGTGCAACGTCGTTTCAAAAGATTGTTGTTATATCTACATAAATATACATAAATATATATATTTTGTATTAGTGGTTACATTACTTTATTGAACATTTTACTGCCGAGCAACGCTCGGAGCGGAGTTCTTACGTTGATGCGCGTCTATTTTAATTTTTAACGCGTGTAATTTGTACTTAAGGACAGAGTTCTTCTATGTGTATATACCGAATTTGTGCGAACGTCATTTATTGTTTATTGTTTCTCGATGTCGACGCACGACCTTTTAACAGGTGCACTTCTTTCTTCGTTGTATCATTTTTTTTTTTATAGACTATAATAAACGTTTTATTTCAATAATTGCGAATTCTCTACCTCCTCTACGTCCAAACAATTTGAACACGTAACAAATTTACTGTGTTTCGCAAAATACTTGCAGATTTTGATTTAAAACAATAAAAAAAAATATGATCTAAATCACGTGAACTGAACAATTTGATAGTCGTCAGATTTAACGTTCGGATAACAGTAGAACTTGAACGTTGGAACATGTGACTAATACAAGCGACAGAGTGCGCACTTTGAACACATGTGGAAATGGAGCGTTTTCTCCTTACAAATAAGTCAAACGGACACGAATCCCACAGTAGAATGTGCGTAACGTCGCCGAATGCTGCCGAACGTGACTACGTGCCGCGGAAGTCGTAACAGGATAAATATACATTCACATATATAGACGTACGTGATAAACGCGTACGTACGTATACGCACACGCACACAAGCGTGCCGAACGCGTGCTATCCGCACACGTGGTCGCTGCAACGCGCCATCTCACCTGCGTGAATCGGCGAGTTTGTTCAGTTACCTGGCGTGGGTCAAGGATTATTCGGTAATATACCGCAGGTAGACGGTTTTCTCTGCAAGTCAAAAACAGATCTCGGAAAAAGGTGACTTAGATGTGAAAGTGTGCAAATTCGTACGTGCGTTTGAATAAGTAAATTTCCAAAAGACACGCCGCGCTCCGAGTTCAGAATAATAATACAACACCCACGTGGAACAACATCCTACACAAACGTCCGTTGAACGTTCACAGACGTGCGTTGATGGACGTTGTGTCTGTGTAGACGGTAAATAATCGATCTTTACGAGTCTCGAAACCTTCGTGTGTTCGAACAGTTTGAAGTTCAAGGTAAAATTTTGCTCGTTAAAATATTTTTCTGTCAATATTCATTTGCCGATTTGCTGCCGCGAGACACATGTGAGCCTAACCTATAGACATCGAAAATCCAAGAATCACAATCCAAAAAAAGAAAATGAAGGTTCAGGCGGAAGATTCAAACTATTCAGTCAGGAAAAAATTTTCGATTATTCACAAAACGTGTGACCTTTCAGTACAACTCAAAAGATTATCATTACACGTTATTTTACATAAAAATTTAAGCTACTTACAAGTTTTTCACATTGTTTTTTTAATTATCCACGCGCTAAATAATCTTCTTTTACATAAATTTTAATATGATCAAAAAGCAGTTTTTTTTTTTTTAGATGCGTTTCGAAGAGAGTTCGTTATACAAGCAAACTAAGAAAATGCATTTTTTTAAGAGCAATATTTGGTTGTTTGATTTCTCTCTTTCTCTCTCGAAAATTTTGGCATAACGAAATTCTAAATTTTGCATGCCAAACGTCACCTAAACAACAAATATTAGAACCAGACTAATTAAGTTGAATCATATAAAGTGTGTGAGCGATCGTATACGCGCGTGTCTCTTTTTTTAGCATAAAAATCCGTTAAGAGATAATGAGTAGTAAGTTAATTATTTAGAACGCAGTCAACGATAATTAAAAAATTAGCAAATAATTAATAGAAAATAAAATAATAGTGAGAATTAATACAATATAAATTCTTTTCATTTAAAAGTTAAGACGTTTAATTTTTTTTATTTTTTTCTCTGGTTTTGACGCATACATACATACATATATATATGTATAAGCGTGATTCATTTAACGTTACACATCGCTAACTTGCCGACGTTCGGAATACTCGGATCTTGCAGTTTGTGACGAGCTCTCTTTGCGGTATAATTAATCCACGATAACTTTTAATTATTTTCGTGTAAAATTTACGTGCTTAAGAGAGTTGTTTTCTAAATTAAAACGTGTGTAACATCATTTCGTACGTCAAGTTCTGCGGTGATACGTGAGATATTGTAATAACGAAGATAACAGAGTCGAGCCGATACCGATAAGACCATTTCGACTGTTTCGTGTTGCCTTCTGTTCAATTTGATCACACGGGGGCAACAACTTTTTTACACAAATCTTTCGTTAAAATTATGAACGTCCATTAGAAACGTCTATTTAACGTCTAACGGACGTTATAACATAACGCGCGATATCGTAAGAATTCATTCATGACGACGAACACTACACTTTCGCTCGATACAGCGATCAAATTATCAGTGACGCGTTAGTGCTTATACATCGTCGAGGACTGGCTATATTGTCTGGCGGTATCCCAATTTCGCGCGAGAAAGAATAGAAATAGTATATTTTTATAGCTACTTATAAAGTTTGAAGTACGAGACTGGCGTGCTCGTCAAGTATATTTAGCGCCAGAGACGCGATCGTGAGAAGTCGCGATATAAGTATCGTTATTAGCATATTGCAATTTCATTGTTGTCCTCGTGCGATTGTGCGTTGAATTGATAAAACAATTGAACACGCGCGTGAAAAACGGAAAACATCGCGTACTTCGAATTGAAGTACAAACCGGTTTGAGAAACGATTAAACGAATGAAAAAAAACCACGTAAAATTGAACATTTACGTAAGATAATATTTACACTAACAATAAGATAAAATTGTGATTTATAATCGATTGCTCGATATCACTTCGTGACACTTTTGCTTGATCTTTAGACTAGCGAGATTCAATCGATCTTTTTCTCTTTCTCTCTCTCTCTCTTTCCCCAACGAAAGATCAAGGAAAAACTCAGTATACAAAGCTTCGTTCATTGCTTGATATACACAGAGCAGAGCGCAAACGATAAGGAAGAGAACGTCTCTTTCTCTTTCGGATGAATTGAGTATCTGCGAACGCGCATGTGAGAAAATCTGTCGAACGATGAAAATTTTTGGCGTGAAATTTGCGCCGTTGAACGTACCTCTGGAAAGAAGACTGCAGACTCTCGCTGCGGCGACATGGTTCGTCATTCTCAGTCTGAACGGCGTGCTCGGGTTCCTCATTGCGGGCTATCTTCTGCTCTATACGCAAACCATCCGCTACTTTGTGCTGCTGTATCTTGTATGGATCTATTACGATTGGGACACTTGCAACCGCGGTGGTAGAAGGTAACAGTTCTTCGTGCAGTTTCCTGTCTTTTTAACATTGTAAAATAGAAAATTGACGAGTTTTTTTTATTTATATTATTGTGCTATTTTTTTCACAAAGTATGGAATTAAAATTATGAGAATTTAAAAGGTGGTTTTTATTTTTTACATAAAAATCTTTCGAACCGTTTGGATTCGTAAAAAAAAACCTATCGAGTAAAAATAAACAACAAATTTCGCACTTCTTTGCATAGTACATCAGTGGTAATTCGTTAAAACGCAATGTAAGAATCATTAGTGGATTTTCTTTGAAGACCGCGAATGTGTGTTTTGTGTTTCAGCCACCGTTGGACAAAATGGGCAAGAAATAATGCGTACTGTCGTCTTTTGTGCGACTATTATCCGGCAAAGTTGGTGAAAACGGCCGATTTAGATTCGAAGAAGACCTACATTTTCGTCTACGTGCCTCATGGAATTTTGCCGACGGGAATGATGTGCGCATTCGGCACCGACGTGTTAGGTTTCAAGGATTTATTTCCCGGCCTGGACGTACGCTCGGTTGTTCTCGATCAGCATTTCATGACACCTTTCTTCAGAGAATACACTCTTGCGGGAGGCGAGTATTTTTAAACGGGCATTTTTTTCTTTTGACTTCGCTTATTTCTTGCATATGTTTTTGTTACCTGAGCGTTCTAGATTATTATGTAAGAAAGAACTTTGAACAGTTGTCTAGAAGAGTCGCACAATTGAAGTCGCATACTTAATCGATTTCAACACGATGACAATGTATTTATCGCGTTGCGCGTCGAAAGAAAAAAAAAGTGTGACTAAGTTATTTAATGCAAAAAATAATTTACTTCGAAAAAAGAAACCAAGAGATTATTTCTTGTGTAACGTTTCAGTAATATTTATAGAACACACGCGAATAATAAAGAGCAATAATTACATCGAACGCTTACAGGCTGTATCGCTTCTAACGCAAGAAGTCTTGAATATGTGCTGTCGTCACCGCCGGAAGAACCGTGTACCGGAAAAGCTGTGGTCCTAATTCCCGGTGGCGCATCCGAAGCGTTGGAATCGAAACCGGGTACTTATCGCACGCTTATAAAAAGAAGAAAAGGCTTCGTGAAATTAGCATTGAAAAACGGGTGAGCGCGGTTTACTTATTACTTTTGCATAAATTTTTCTTATCGATGTCGATCGTTTGCAGTCGCTTGTGTTAAGAAAAACGATCGTTAAAAATAGCTTAACAAACTTACACGATAATATAATTTTTTAACACGATTCGTCGTTTGTTTAGAGCGGCGTTAGTTCCTGTTATTTCGTTCGGCGAAACGGATCTGTACAATCAGCTACACGCGCCGGAAGGATCGTTGCTGAGACGCATTCAGAATTGGATTCGCAAGCACATAGGTTTGGCACCTGTCATCATTTCGGGCAGAGGATTCTTCCAGTACTCATTCGGTCTCATTCCGAAGCGGTCGCCCATCACAGTAGTAGGTGAGATTCTTCTCTGTCTTCTTCGAAATCTTTCTACGTATCTCAATATAAAAAAAATCTCGCGTCATGAGAAAAATAAGAATGCGTTGTCAAAACGATGGTTTTCTCTTTCAGTCGGAAGTCCCATGGAGCTACCGAAGATATCGACGCCCACGTCCGAACAAATCGACGAGTATCACGAAAAATTCGTGAATCTCTTGAGCACCGTCTTCGAAACGGAGAAACACAAGCACATAAAGGACGCGGAGACAACAACTCTCGAATTCTTATGACGTGCGCTCGACGGAACGATACGAACGGCGGGTGTAAGTTTGTTTCGACGAAACAAACACTGAAAACACGCGTAAAAATCTCGGAGGAAGCGCGAGCTGATCAGTGCAAAGTGTTCTTCAGAGATGTAATTGTATCCGATGATGTTGACCGCATTCTCAATTACGATTCGTTAATAATCAGTTTTAATAAAATAATTTACCTGTACATTATTTTGTATAATATCAAGAACAAATTATATACACATATTGCGATATAAATATTCTGTGCACGGGAGAAAATGACAATTTTGTATGTGAGATATGTAATGCAATTAAACACAGACAACTTGTGTTCTTACGATAGCGTTTTGTATGTGTGAGAAGTTATGTGCATAAATGCGGTGATTGTTGGTACATTATCGTTAGATTATAATTTAATTAATAAGATAAGAGAAGTAAGAAAGCGTTTTAAGAGGATGCTGAACCGTCCTGTTGTATCAATTTATTATATGAATACAGTGTTCAGATTTTTGTCGTACGAAAAAATTTTTCATCAAGAAAATTGGCTAACCTAACATAAACTTAACTTAAAACCTAAATTTTTTTCGTTTTAGAAACATTTATTGCCTGCAGTGAGTCTTTAGACTATTTTTCTTTTAATTTGGAGAACTGTTTTCTTATTTGTGCAGTAAGTACGACAAAAATCCAAACACTATAATTCAAAGTAGGATGATAAAACAGGACGGTTCCTCTCAAGACCATCCTTTTAAGAGACAAATTAGTATATAGAGAAAAAGGTTTAAATCGTGTGTCACAATTTCACGCAATACTTTGTAAAAAAGAAATAGTGTTAAAACGGAGAAGATCACGACTCCGGAAACATGTTGTTATTATCTAATACATAAAACCATATCTTTGTAACAACCTGTAGTTGTTTATTGCGACCATGTCTTCATTTATTTCTTGTTTTTAACCGAGAGTTTGTTTCATGTTTAGTTCTACGCTAAATTCGCATTCTTCTCGTAAGTATCAAAGTCCACGTATAGTTCCTGATATATATAGCTGTCAGATTAACGCGTCAGCAGTCACATTTTAACTTTTGACTGGAGTGAGCATACGGTGAGTTCAACTAGTCATCAGCGCCAAAGGCACGATCGTGAGAAGTCGCGATGTAAATATCGTTATTCGCATACTGTAATTTCATTGTTGTGCGAGTGCGATTGTGCGTTGAGTTGACAATTGAGCACGCCTCTGAAAACATTGCGTAAACTTCGAATTGTGTTTTTTTTTTTGGCACGTATATTTGTCTCTCAAACCGGCTGAGAAACTGGTTTTGTATCTTACACAATCCAGTTGAAGGACGATTCGAAGAAGAACGTATCGAAAAAACCACGCAACATTTCCTGCTACTGCTCAATACTGCGTCATTTCATGTTTGATCTTTAGATAAGCAATTTCATCAATCTCTCTTTTTGCGAACGCACATGTGAGAAAATCTGTCGAACAATGAAAATTTTGGGCGTGAGATTCGCACCGTTGAACGTACCGCTGGAAAGAAGATTACAGACTCTCGCTGCGGCTTTGTGGGTTTTCCTCGGATTTTGCGGCTTTTTTGGATTTTTCATTGCGGGCTATCTTCTGCTCTATACGCAAACCATCTGCTACTTTGTGCTGCTGTACCTTGTATGGATGTACTACGATTGGGACACTTGCAACCGCGGTGGTAGAAGGTAACAGTTCTTCGTGCAGTTTCCTGACTTTAACATCATCAAAGAAATAATTGAAAAGTTATTTTATATCTTTTATAAAGAGTCAAAATTTTTCGCTTCATAAATAACTGCTGAATAAAGATTAAAAAAAAATCTGCACATCTCTGCACTATTATTTATATTTATTTATATTTATATTTCTTTTACTCATCAGTGATAATCGAATGCTAGAATAGTATTTTCTTTGAAGATCGCGAGTGTGTGTTTTGTGTTTCAGCCGAAAGTCTTGGTGGTCAAGATGGGCGAGAAATAATTCGTACTGCCGTTTGCTGTGCGATTATTTTCCGGTGAAGTTAGTAAAAACGACCGATTTAAATCCAAAAAAAAATTATATTTTCGCCAGTGTACCTCATGGACTTATAGTGGCGGGAGCAAAGTGCTCGTTCGGTACCGACGTGTTAGGTGTCAAGGATTTATTTCCCGGATTGGAATTGCACTTAGCCGTACTGGACTATGGTTTTATTCTACCTTTCTTCAGAGAATATTTTCTCTCATTGGGTAAACATTCTCGAAAAACATATCTTTTGTCTGTCCGTTTATTAGCTCTCACGTTTCTTGAATTCTGATGTTTTCGTCAACAAGAAGTCGTTTTGACCTTTCGAATATGAAGAGTTAATTATCATAATGTATGATAATTAATTCGTCGCGTCAAGGGAAAAAGTGTAGACAGATTAAAAAGAGTTTCGGAAAGAGGAGACAAAAGATTATTTCTCATGTAAATTTTCAGTAATGTTTTTACGGCATGCAAAACTAAATAATAAGAGCCAATTATCGAACGCAGGCTGCATCGGTGTTAACGCAAGAAGTCTTCAATACGTGCTGTCGACACCGCCGAAAGAACCGTATACCGGAAAAATAATACATGTCTATCCCGGTGGCGCAGCCGAAGCGTTGGAATCGACACCGGGCACTTACCGTACGCTCATTAAGAGACGAAAAGGCTTCGTGAAATTAGCGTTGCAACACGGGTGAGGAAGAGCTTTTCGTTATCTTATGCGCATAAAATCATATCCAAGCTGTGTGTTTGTGCATCTGTCAGTGTATTATGTTGTTTTTCTCGATTTGATACGACAAACATATCAAGCACGTAATTTTTACACGATTCGTCGTTATTTAGCACCTCGTTGGTTCCGGTCATCCACTTCGGCGAAACGGATCTGTACAATCAGCTGTACACACCGGAAAGATCGACGCTGAGACGCGTGCAGAATTGGATTCGGAAGTACATAGGCATGGTACCTGTCATCTTTTCGGGCAGAGGATTCTTCCAGTACTCGTTTGGTCTCATTCCAAAGCGGTCGCCCATCACCACAGTAGGTAAGATTCTCTTAGTTTTTTTTTTGTTTCAATTTTTTTACGTATCTTATCGTGTATATTAATACAAAAAAATTGTATGATGAGAAAGATAAGAATGCGATAGTCCGATAAAAACGATGGTTTTCTCTTTCAGTCGGAAGTCCCTTAGAGCTACCGAAGATACCGTCGCCCACGCCCGAACAAATCGACGAGTATCACAAAAAATTTGTGAATCTCTTGAATACCATGTTCGAAACGGAGAAACACAAGTACATAAAGAACGCGGAGAAAACAACTCTCGAATTTGTATAACATGTACTCGATGATATTGTAGATATATTAAAAAATAAAAAAATGAGCCAATAAGCTTGATACCACAGGTGGAGGTGGCTTGCATTAATTAAATGCAACTCTCGGTTAAAATTAGATATATTAATAAGATAGATATATTAATTCTTTTGTAAATTATAGTGAAAGTTTTAGTTAAACAAAAAATGCGTTGCATCTCCTCTCTGCACACATACACACACTCGTAAATTTCTCTCACATTGAAATAACACAACGTAAGAAATACGCAACGCTTTTTAAATCATTCAAACTGGCATTTTGAATAAAAAAATAGATCATTATAAAATCGTGAAGACGGATATATTCTCTTTTTCAGATATTCTCTGTTTAGAAAAATCTCATATAAAAAATATTCTTTTTCACTATAATGTAGATAGAATATATGCTAAAAAAAACATGTTTTCTCGCGTCTCACAAATGACAATTCTTTCTCATTTAAATGACGAACGTCACATGATGAACGTATGTATGTTTACATGACAATAGAATTTAAATGTTAGAACATGTGATTATACTGTAACGTTTTTCGGGCTGAAAACATGAATACGTAAAGATTTCGGAAGAAGCGTGAGCTTGTTCTAAAACTGCAAAGCGCTTTTCAGATGTATATTTATTCTACCTTTATTGATTACATTCTCGGTATCCATTACGGTTTATCGATGTAAATTTTACTAAAATTTATTAATAATTTTTAAAATGTGTTTTATCTGTACGTTATTTTGTATCGTGAGGAATCAGTGTGAGAGTAATCGTGTTCACAACTTCATGCGATACTTTGTAGAAAGAACATAATTAAAATACCAAAGATCGCGACTCCAAAACACAAGAGACTCGTTTGTATTACCTGTAATAAAATCATCTTTGTAACAACTTGTTGTTTTCTATTGTTTTTTTTTTATGGTATCCCACCTTGTCTTGCCACTCTTTGTTGGCTATGCAGTCACGAAACCTCATGCGTGTAAACTGCACGCTGCTGTAAAGCGGTATCCAGTAATTCGGCAGTAACGTGTACAAGACATTGTCCAACGATTTTCGAAGACGAAACGATTTTCTCGTCACCAAATCTCTCATCTAAACAAAAACAACACGATTGCGTTCGCGTTTAGAGCTCAGTCACTTGCTTAATTAATTTACACGTAATATACCTCCAAATAATTGTACATTGCGAGGTCGCATATCGCGTGGCCGTCGTCGCATCGCAATTCCGAAAATTTCGGCAATACCTTTGCGAAGTCCGAATCGTAACGTTCCATCAATTCATCGAGCAACAAAATATCCTCGAAACCCTGACGATGTGTGAAAAAGAAATTAAAATATCAAAACCACACATTTAATTTTTTGTTGCAACGCTAAAAAACAAACAAAAAATGACCTACGGTATTCATCCCTTGAGCGTAAAAAGGAACCATCGCGTGGGCGGCATCGCCAACGATAACAGCAGTTTTCCCAACGTGATAAGGTTTGCACTGCAAATACGTAAAAAAAAAATGTTATAATAGTTTTTTCTTTACATAATTAAATACATTCCAAACGACTGCGACAATTGTGAATCGCGATGAATTAACCTTGATCGATATCAACGTTCTCGCCGTTTGTTCGGAAAACTGTTTCAACAGATTCTGCGCGCCTATCAGTTGCAACAGATCCGGAAATTGTTCGGTGTAGAAGCTCAGCACCGCCTCGGGCGTCTTCAGTTTATCGAGCACGGAAAGCGGTGCGAACAAGTTACTGGTGAACGTGCAGTCCTTGTTTGGCAGCGACGTCATCATAAATTTCTCTCTCTCTCTCTCTCTCTCTTGTATGAGAGACGGCGCGTATATTCACCTCGTTATTTTCGCCAGACGGCACGGAAAGTTCTACGTATCCGAGTTCGACATTCGCCTGTGAGCAATCGAAGAGCGGTGCTTTGCCCATGATTTTTCGCATCCTCGAGTACGCGCCGTCGGCGCCGATTATCAAATCAGCTTCCGCGTCCTCTACCATTCCCGTTTTTGTGCTGAAAGTGAAGAACGGGGTGGTTTGAATAGCGGAAAATCCGTCCGGAGATACTCGCGTTCACTCACTTTAAGAACACCATCGTTCCCTTCTCCAAATCGGCATCCACGAGTTTTTTATTGAAACAGAGTCGCACCTTCGGATATTCCTCCGCGGCTACGTGAGTAAAATCAACAGTGACTAGAGCATGTTGTTCGATTCAAACTAGGAAATTGGTTAACGCGATACAACCACGACTTAAGTCCGCGTTATGAAAAGTGAAGGGCGCCCACAGGGGGGTAAAACGATACGCGCGAATTCTTGCGGCTTCGCAGCGTCATCGGATATCAAACAGGGAACTTTTTTTTCCAAGTGACGGAAAGATATCGGAGTGTCTAACGCGTATGCTAAAGTTGTCGAATTTACATACTGCAGTCAAAATATCATCAATTAAAATTTCTACAAATATTAGCGACACAGCGCGTTTCGTTAACACATCGCGAGAAGAATTTCATGCGGCAGAATTTACACGCGTTAAACAAAGGTCCTGAGGGAAACCTACCGTTCAGCAACACCATGTTGAGATGTCGTCTGCTAACGGAATAAATGCACTGCAAAATAGAACGTGTTCGCGCGTTCAGACACAAAAAAAAAAATTGCACACCAATTCAAACAAGCGTAAACTCACATTTCCTCGGACATTGTCGTAGAGAATCTCTTTCAGATTGCCGCGTTTATCGTGGATCATTCTGCCGCGCATACGGGTGCTGTAACGTTTCAGCAGATCGTCTTCGAGACCGACCGCCCTCAAAGCCTCCCGGCCGCGATGCGACAGCGCCAGATTGATACTCTGACCGGGCGAGTCTTCCGATCGTATGTCTGAAAATTTGTTCGCGATTCGAAAGATATTTTCCGGCTATGTCTGTTCCGCAAAGATTTTGTTCTCGCGCGACTTTTACCTGAACGATATTCGTAGACAGTTACTTGATAGCCTCTCTTAGCGAAGAAACACGCGGCCAACGCTCCGACCTGCAACGAAAACAACGTGTTTCTTTCTCCCTCACGTATTCCGCATGCAAAATGAAAAATTTTCTTTTCGTTTTCCACTCTCTCTCTCTCTATCTTGTTAAAAATAAAATTGAAAGAGAGATTTTCTCTCGATGAAACTTCACGCACCAGACCACCCCCGACGATGGCGACGCGCGACTTCCCGTTTACGTCCGCCATATCTGTTCCACCGTGGCTACCGATCAACTGTAAAGCGCGAACTGTCCCCTCACCCGTATATATACCTTCCTTCACACCCCATATCGACTTCTACATTTCAAAGATAACTGATACGTTGCTTCTTACTTAACCGCCGGCCGCGAGCATTACAAGGTTAGTATATAAGCGATATCGGCAGATCATCTTGACGATATCATTTTAGACGTGTATTAAACGATATCTAAACTCAATGGACAATAATCAACAGTTTATCTTGGGAGATAAACAAAAATTGCAGATATTCCAAATGCAGGCTTCAAACTGGCGTTCGAAAATTTTCTTCCATACAAAAAAAAAAGATTCTCGTTTTGTTAATTTACTTCGTCGATCTAATGAGCGACGTTGAAAAGATTCACCGCCGTTCTAGATTCGTTCGACGTTGTTACACCCGGAAGGATCACGTAAACCAGCCCACGTGCGCTGATAACCGCGGGATAAATAGATCCTTTCGATGTATCGCAGCAAAGCTGTTCTTTTCCCTAATGTACGGCGTGTATTTTCATCTTGCCCTAAAATCGTGACCAAACACGAGTCGTAAATACGAGGAAAAATAGGAACAACATGAAAGACGATGAGATTGAAACGACGACGTCATCGTCGCCATCATCACCGTCGTCGTCGTCGTCACCGTCGTTTTTCCCGGTGTGGCCGACGCTTTCGGAAAAATCAAAAATAGCCGATGCGCGGCAGTCAGTGCGGCGATGTCGACGGCGAACGACGGTTCGGCGGTACGGTTCGGCCGATGGTGGTGGTGCTGGCGGAGAAGAAGGCGGTGTACTGCTGCCCGCGGCCCTGCGATGCCGACGACGATGTCGACGACGGGCTACCCGGGGACGATCGTCCTTCTGGCCGTGTTGGCGTTGACGTCGGTCTTCCTGGGTCACGTTGACGCCGCCGCAAGGACGAAAGCCGATGAATCCCGTAGCTCGGCCGGCAAGAGGGAGGCCGAGCCGGTGATCGAGGAAGTCACTGCCAAGCAACTCGAACGGCTCCTCAACGAGAAGGATTTTGTTGCCGTGTATTGGTGTAAGTGCCGCTGCTGCTGCTGCTGCTGCTCCTGATGCTGATGTAGCCCGCGAGATCTTGTCGATCTTGTCGCACGCTGATTTAATGTCGCGGTGTCTGAACTTTTCTTTAAATGAACAGCGACGATACAACCTTCGCGATTCATTGGCGTGTGAATTTCGAAATTGTGTTTCGGGAATTATGTCAGACGGTGTAATGTTTCCTTCGTGTGTCGCCAGACTTGACGATCGAGCGAGGTCGATGTGGAAACGTCGTCGCTTTTCGTAAAATCGCGCGACGACGAGCCCCATGCAGCTCCCCGTCCGCATCTATATTCGTATCGACGGCAAACTCACGTTTCGATTCGCGCAAAAAAAAATCGAGCGGAATGCCGCGCGAAAATCTCCATGTAAACTCTCGTCGAGTATGACGATACGTCGTGACTTTTATCGCTCGTGTTACACGCAAGCAATAAACTTGTTTCTTCTCGTTTAGATCGTAAAAAGCGCTCGTTAACATTTTCTAGGATTTTCGTTAGAATATTATATAACGCGAGTGGGTGTCGATGAAAGCTACAGTCAGAGTTACGGAACTCTCGTCATTGAGATCGTTCTGCATCGCAGCGAGGAAAAGGGCAACGCTGAGAGCGAACTTGTCGAATCGATTATTGAACGCTGTAAATCAGCGAGATTACGAATCCTTAATTTTAATTTAAAAAAAATAATCGAGTAACATTTAAAAAATATAGCTGTTTTTACGCGGAACATAAATCGATCGACAGATTTGCAATTAAAATTTCAATAAAACTCGCGATAATCCGTCGTTCGAAACGACGAAGAAAAACGTCGCTTTAAAAAGCAGAAAAAAACTTTGCGCATCGGTTCGAGATCAACAATTTGCAACTCCGTTTTTGGGAAGACAACCCAAAGTTGCAAAACAATGGTTCCTCTCGCAATTTTCGCAGTGCACGTTCGCATTGTTGTGCCGTCGACATACGTCGCTTCATAAACGATAATTTCACTCTCGCAAATTGCCCTCACGTGAGACTTAACAGGTATTAAATCCTCGTCTTCTGCCAAGTGCTACGACCGCTCAGTAGGACAGTATGTCTGAAGGCACACGAGCTCCGCTCCGAGTTTGCTAATCCAACGGAGCCCGACGCGCTTCATTTAATTTAAATTGCAACGAAATCTTTCCGGCAATTGTCTTCGCAACGAAATATTCTCGGTTGGAATAAATTGAACACAATTTCGGTCCTAAAACAGTTGATTGAATTACCAATATCGAATCGCGCTACATGCTGAATATGACCGAAGGTCATATCTCACATGGCGGCGCGCCAAAAAATACACGTACAATTCGCGGAGTTTCCCCAGAAATATATCTCTAATTAACGCAACACAAAATCGCGTCATTGTTTGTCTCGATTTAAAAAAAAATTCAATTTTAAAGACAAATGTTCAGCAAAAAAAAAAAAAAAAGAAACATCTTGGTGCGCGCAGAAAATATGAGATTTGTCGACACGGGCTTTTTTTTCTTTTATTTTTGAAACGCGATATGCTTTACAAATTATTTTAGCATAATTTTGAAAATGCGTGGATTTTTAATGCCGTCTTCCG
>QVOA01003877.1:0-27041 GCA_014825685.1 Pseudomyrmex cubaensis | reverse complement strand
CCGCCCGTCCGCCACACGCTCGCCCTTTCTCCCGCTGAAAATTCGTATTCTCAGCCAGGTTTTCTCGGCCGCTTTCCTCGTTTTTCTTACTTGGCAACTACGTGACGAACCCGAGCGATATTAAGCCGGGGGCCGATCGTCAGCGCGCGGAGAAAGCGCGGTTTCGCCGCGCACATTTTAATTATTCTCCTCGGCGACTGCGGCGGCGGGGGTCGCAAAATAAATGTCACGAATTCACCAGCGGGAAGTCTAAAACCCCGGGATATATTCGCAAGCGGTGCGCTCCGGGGAGAGTTGCGACGACTCTCAAAATAACGAGTGGTATCGATTGCGCCTCGCGCACACGAATGCACACCGTACGTATATATACGTGCACGCGAAAGACGACTTCGCGCCTCGGAGGCACGCATGCATCGTGTGCACTTTCGGCGCGATCGGAGTCTCGCGCTGGCTCCCGAAATAGCGGGATGTCGCTTGCGTTACGATGAAACAAAGAAAAATGCGTGCTCTTTATGTTTGATCCGCAATGAGGCACGCATGTATATTTCATGGCGCTTCATCTTTAAACATTTCGTGTGATGCGCGAAAAATATAGAATTGTCGCGGAAAAACTCTTGTCTGACGCCTCCGCGTTCTTTTGAAAGAAGAGAACGAGAGAGGGAGAGAGAAAGACAGAGAGAGAGAGAATTGTGTGTCCTAGATTGGATTTTTAAACGTTCCGTTTCGCGTTCTCGCGGGAGAAGAAGGAGTGGAATGGATGGCTAGATCATCGCTTTTAATGAATTCGCACTAGCGAGTAAAAGTCGCGTAGCGCTTTGCTGACTATTCCGAGGAGAGAGGAGAGAGAGAGAGAGAGAGAGAGAGAGAGAGAGAGAGAGAGAGAGAGAGAGAGAGAGACCGCCGCCGCGGTCGATAACAAATGACTCCATTTGCAAAAGTTTCTTCTTCGTAGTTTTACGTGACGCAATTACAGAGAGCTGAGAACCGCGAAGTGGAAACGAGCGGGTCCCATCGCGGGAAAACGTTTGCGCGGATGTATAACAGGCAAACTTCGGTAAAAAGCGAAGCCGTATAAATTGCGTTGTTCTATAAAAGATCAAAGCGCGCGCGACCGGCCGGGGAATCGCGTCGGAAAAATTGAAGCCACGCGTTTGGAAAGGAAAACGCGTCGGCGATTTTGCACACCCACACCGCTCGACGATTTGCACACCGCGAACGTGTGCATCCGGCAGAGCGAATATATCCGGCGGATACCTTACACATTTCTCTCGTATTGTTTTTTTGGTTTTTTTTTTTTTTTGTTTTTTTTTTACAAGTATGACCTATGTGCGTGTACCACGTACGTTCTATGATACGGGTTTCTGTATATTCTGTAATACCCGCCACAAAACTACGCTTTCGATCGTACATTTGGACTATTTCGGCAGTATGATTGCAAATTATACGAACCATCAAATATTCATGAATCGTACGTTTCTCTCCGTGAAGGAAAACAGAGAACCAACTTATTAGAGTTATATTGATCTCCTTCTGTCTTATCTGATATTCCTCTTTTATATTCTCCACGTGTTTTCCCTCAAACGTATCCTAACCGACGACGATTAGACGACCACTCTTGTAGTATTTGTCTATCAGCTCTCCGAAATGTTTTAGCAGCGTTCGAACGTGCCGAGTGTGTGTGTGTGTATGTGTTTCGAGAGCGCGAGCCCCGAGAAGTTTCCTCGGCGCGAATCGATTATATCCTCACGATCTGCAAACACAGGGCGGTCCTGTCCAAGTCACCAGTTACTATAATCATGCGACGTCTATTGCCCCAGAGCCCTTCGCTCGCGCGAACAAATATTGTGAAAGACAATAGTGCGCGTTGATGCGTCCCGCGACGAGCCAAGCGATGCATACGGCGCGCGCCTGCAGTTTGTACGCGTTCGTCGTCGCTGCCGTTGCCGCCTACGCCGCCTGCATCCCCGACATCGGACCGACCGACCATCCCCGGGACGAGGACCGGCGTCTAGCGCCGATCGTCGCATCGATCTCGTCTCTCTTTCTCCCGCTTGCCGCGGAACGGTTTTGTGTTCGAAGGGCGCCCGGGAAACTAGACCGGCAGTAAATTTTGATCCCGATTGCCCCACCCGTCGCCGTTCGCCACCGACGCCGTTCATTTGACTGCGGACGAAACAACAAACGCCACGTTGAATAAATGCACCGCGGGCGTATTAATCCTCCGGACGTGACGACTGCATTATGGCTCGAGGGAATTTAGTGAGACACGCCGCTCGCCGACCAGCACGTTGGGGGCTTTTAATGGCGAGCGGTTATGGCAGATATTCGCCATTATCGATTTCCTCACGCGCGCGCCTTTTTGCCGTCCCGCCGGAAGCGCGCGAATAAGACACTCAACGAAAAAACAAAACTCTCTATCGGATTTTTCGGCTCGGATCGACCTAGCGCCGATCGAAAGTACCGCCGGGACATCACGGCATCGTATACCCTCGCGATCGTTTTTTCGCGGAGTTGGGAATCGTAGGAAACCACGCTCGATCCTTTGCATGAGAAAGAAGGTACCTATTCTTTGTACTCGAAAGGAACGTTAGAATTGCTAAAGTATCATCAATTTTTCTGAATATCGCAATTTTAATATTTCACATTTATCGTTTTTAAGGCACATGTTACATATGCCAGCCGGTTATACGCGTCTTTTTTTTTTGTCATAATTCGAACATATTGCATTTTCGATATTCTTGAGCGTTTTGTTGTAACGTGATCGAGCGAGGCAAATTTCGCGAAAGTTTTCGGCAATTTTTTCGCGGTGTTTTACTATTTTTTAAATATTACAACACTTTTAAATATATTAAACGTCGCTCTGCAGAAATATAAACTTCGACCGCAAAATATTTTTATCAAATACATTTACGGCAAGAAGAAGTGTAATATTTAATAATAAAAATCCAAATATCACGCGGCGAATACTTCGCTCAACGGGAGAAAATTTCTCTCCCAAATTTGCTCGGCGCGTCTTTATCACTTATTGCGCGAGGCGCATCACATTAAGCGAGAGAATCGTGCGTATCGCGCGTGTTCTATCGGCGGAAAAGCTTCATTATCATCGTTTATCTTTATATCCGCGCGGTTTGCTCCAGCTCGAACAACCGCCGGTCTTTCTCCCGATATACCTTGTACATTTTTCAAAGGGGATTCGCTCCGCTTTTGATTACCCGGCGCGTTTGAAACAGGAAAGACGAAACGTTTTCTGTCGACTTTAACTATTCTCGATCGCGCGCGCAAATCTCATTTTCCGGCGTTATTCGAAAGCGCGTTTAACTCTCGCTTGCGTGCGCGCGCGCAAGTATTAACGAAAGTGCCGACGCGCGACAACGGCGCGAGCATAATTAATTAATTAACACTTCTCCGTCGTCGTAAACTTCTCCGCTCGAAACGGATTACGTCTCGCAAGTCCTGATTGTGTTTCTCCCGAGAAGAAAGGAAGGTCCGATGACACTGTCTACGTCGATGGCGTTTCTCATTTGCCAGAACAACGGAACGGTTTTGTTGTGTATATATTCCCGGACGCGCCCCTGACGTTTCGCACGCGTGTCCGCCTCGTCGCCGACGAGGACGCCGACGATGACGGCAGGAGATATCGCGAGATACGAATAAGAAGAGATGCGCGCGCGGATTAATCGGGAGAAAACGCCTAACAATCGCGCGCCATTATCTCGTCGGAATTCTTTTCTCCTCCGTAAATAAGAGAAAGGCCAGGACGCATTGCAGTAGGCGCGCGCGATGACGGAATCGCGGATGAAAGGAACGCCGGGGTGAGAAAATCAGAGGCGGCGGGAAGAACATAATGGGCGAGAGAGAGAGAATTCTCCGCCAACGTTGCGCATATATATCGAAGATATAGGCGAGAGAGGAGGAAGAAAAAAGAACAGAAAGAAAAAAAAAAAAAAAACAAGAAAAAGAAAAAAGAAAAAGAGAATCGAACCTCGTGACAGGTATATGAGAGCGTGTGTCTCTATAGCGCGTTTCAGACGGGGTGATGTATGACGGCGTTCGCCGACGTAGGTGGCAACGAACGGAAGAGATCGCCGGACGTGGATAAGATATTCTGACGATGCTAGATTGCGCCCCGGCAAGTGCTCGCCTCCTTCTCTCTCTCTCTTTTCCAGACAGAAGCCCGGCTCGTAGTTTATACAGGAGTTACGAGTTTCTATCTTACGACCGCGCACTCTCTCTTATCAGCGCGCTCCTGAAGCTTGAAATTCAGCAGCTGCTTATCGAACGCGATTCTCGAGAGATTTTAGCGCGTTATGTTGTTGCTGCAGTAGCTGATACATCTCTTTTAATTTCCTCCTTATTTTTACATTTTAATAAATAAATAACAGTCTTCGTTTTCGTTCTCTCGTGAGAGATAAAACATATTTGTGAAATACGCTTTTTCGTTTTGATTGCGCAATACATTTCGAACTAAAACAAAGTGTCACGAACGAGAGAGGTTTACAAAATACCACCTTTTTTTCAGTTGTTAACGACAGCAAAACAGAGAATAATTGCGCTTTTGTTGCGATAACAAACGAGAAATTTGTTGCCTCCGCGTATAAGCCGCGTAATGTGACGCACAATGAGTGCAACACTTGCTTCTTTTTTTTTTTTTTTTTTTATGGGTTTACAAAACAGACCATAGATATATATATAGTGTGTGTACAGAGTGCTTTAAGCGAAAAATTGCCATTCTGTCAAAAAAGTAATTAATCCAACACGTTTCAACCGGTAGGTGGTCTATTAACGTTCGGCCTTTTGTTTCACGTCACGCCGCACAGAACTACGCCGGTGAATGAATTTTTAATTACCCTCTATCTAGGTCTATCTAGGTAATTGGATAGCTTTGGCGAGCTTTTTTGTACGCGCGGTCAGTTTAGCGGAAAAACTCGGTTCAAATTAAAAGGTCGGATGTCGATTTTGGCTCGTTTCGGGTTCGACCTGGAAGAGATGACTTCATAACGACAGAATTAATTGTGCGCGAACCGCATTTTCGGCTTTGCGAGCTCGGTTTCGAGTATTGATTCGCGGTTATTATTATTATCGCGTCGGGAATTGATCACGAAAACCTCGAGGCGAACGTGTCATAATGACGCGGTTGTATATAATTATATTGCGAAAAACAGAGAAAATATAAAATTCATCATTCTCTTGCCGTGCCGCTGTACGAAACATTATATACGTTACGAGTTCTCAACGAGAGATATGTAATTTGCTGATTGCCGTATGATGTACTTATGCGAAACGTTGAATGATATCTGAAGCACATCTAGAACGAAGTTGAGTTAATGCTCAACACAGTTTTGCGAGGAAGTTTCTAAACGAATTAGCTAGTCGCTGTTCAAACAGCACTTGTTTCAATATTTGACATCTCGTGATGGACAATTTGGCAAAAGTAGCAATTATTATTATTATTGTCGTCTCGTCGAATCTTTTTCTCTTTTCGCGCGCGGTTCGGATATCATTTGATATCGTTTTATATTTGAGACATGTGATCGATACCACGCGCGCGAAATGATATGAGAGTTACATATACACACATAACGTGTGTAAAACGTCGTCGTACAATCGAAATGTAGGTCGCACTTTAAACGCGGTGTTCCGTCGCGCTTATAATCGCAAAGGAAAAGCACTGAAAAGAAATTACAGAACGCAGATAAAAATCCTGATGATACCAAGTCGCACTAGTTCGCCGTTTACTTACTCAGCTCACGCTACACCGGGAAGAGAGAACTGCCGTTATTTGTTCCTCCGGGATTGCTTGTATTTGTTCTTCTAACCGGTCGATCGGTTAGCAATTCGATAACGAACTCTACCAGCGAAGGGTTTTCATTCCACTTTGTTCTTTCTCTCTCTCTCTTTTTTTTTATGATATTGCATTTTCCACGAGAACGGTAGGGCAAAAAATAAATTTTCGAGAAAATCGCGACCCTTCGATGTGAACAAAGAAATTTGAAAATCGAAGAGTACTTCTATCAATATACTTTTGCAGAATTTTGCAAATTATCCAGATATTCTTTCATTTTTTGACATTAATGTGGTAATAACAGATTGTTCAAAATTTTAATCTAAGTGCAAAAATCTAGAATAACACAAACACATTCGCGGTTTAGCGGAAATAAAATTCGTTACGTCGCATAATTGTTTCCTTTTTTTTTTTCACTTCGTGTTACATTAAAACACACACACACAGCGATAACACGTTATGAAATTACACGCGCTCTCAGAAAAGCGTCCTATTTAACAGATATATTCTCGTCGTTGAAGAGGAGTAAAATATTTAATGACACAAACGAGACAATCACGGCGTTTGTTTCTGAATAAAATTGTTTTTTTTTTTTTTTAATGCGAATTGAAAATACAAGCGAGACAGCAGGATGAACAAACTCGTAAACATTTAAATTATCGAGTGCGATTACATAAAGAAATTACCGGAGGGAATCAAGATTCTATAAAATTGAATTTTAGCACCGAATATTGAACATATACACGTTTCTCTTTTTGAAGTATTAAAATCGCACGTGTAATTTTTATGTTTCGATTTTTATTCCACTTTTTAAAGGACATATTTAATAAATTAAACGATCACGCGCGAACAGTTTTCAACCTATCGTGTACGCTTGAAAAACGTTTTCACGTGTGTGCGTGTCGATGTTGAGAGCAAATAATTAAAAACTCACCGTACACATTAAGTATCGTTAAAACCTAAAAATAAAACAAAACAAAAATTGTATCGTCGAACGATACTCTAAACTCATAAAATTTTCGTAGCCTTATTTATAAACGTACTTTGCTGCAGGGGTGCAAAAGCGAAGAAACTTGAGAGTTTTTGGCAACGCTTAGCAACGCTGCGCTACTTATTTTTCTACTTTTCGCTTCTTTCGCTGGCACTTTTCCCTGACCGTCCAAGTTGGAGGCGACCGCACTTCGCGAACATACGCGAAAATCCATGTTTCCAGAAAAAGCAGTCGTCGTTACGTATGTTACGAGACACGTATGGCACATTATCCTGAAAAAATTCGCAAGACGTATGTGTAATTTAAAATCCACAAATAAAATCACACAAACACTCGATTCGTAGGATATTATTGTAAAATATTTTATTCACAGCGTAAGACATAAGTAAGCGATAAATGTTCTGTTTAAGATTTATAGCATCTTAATATACAAATCTACTTTGTAAATAAATTATTTAGTTTATACATAGACATTTATCGCGTGTAATTTAAGATTTTAAATAGATTTAGAAATTTTTAGGGATTTTGGAATTCAATTTTTTAATCCTATGTATCAATTTTACTTTCAAATCAGCACATACACGTGCGAGGGGATTTTGAACTGGCGAAACCGAACAAGCAAGTTTTCCGCAGTCGTCGTCGCGACGATACTCGGGGACAATAGCGTTATCACGTGAGTGCAGTCGTATCGGCGGAAGCAGTTTTATATAGAAAAATAGACGTGAACGCTCTTTTTCCGCGGCGTTTCCCACCGCGCACGTCCGAAAGATTCCTGAAACTTGCTGATATATTTGTACATATACCTTCGCGAATCGATTGTGTGTCCCGTCGCTGTCGCACAGACACGCGGCAACAACAATGAGATGCCGTCGCCACGCGCGAGCCAAAATCCCAAGCGACCCGGGCTTTTTTTTTTTACGGAAATTAGACGGTTCGGCCTTCGGGGCTTTTGGGCGCCCGATGAAAACGGACTTTTTGTCCGCTCAGCGCTTTTCTGCGGGAGCAGCGATTTTGGACACTGGTGGCTCCGTTCGCCAACGGAATACCAACGTCTCCTCTGTATCCGCAGTGTCGAAAACGCCGATCGCGGATCAGCACCCGCGCGCGACAAAGTAGTAGAACCAGATATGCGGTCGGGCTTCGTTGAGTCCCGAACGGACAGACCGCCGGCTCTGAATGCCGGCTATTCCGGATCGAATGGATCTGGCCGTATCGGCCTACCGCCAGGTATGAAGCCCCAATGGGAACTATCGGATCGAAGGGCCGATTTTCGGGTGACCGCGGCCAGGCACAACGCAGATGCCCGATGGATACTCTTGGATATCCCTTGGACACACTCAAACGCGTGTGTCCTCGATATCACGGAGTTTCAGAGATATTTGTTTGTGTCGCTATTCGTACGCATAAAGCCGCATTTTATGGAAGATTAGGGGAGAAAAGGAAAGGGAACACACATGGGAAAATCTTTGCGCGTAAATAAGTTATACAATACAAATCACAAAGTAAATCCGTTATATGTATCCGATTACTTATGTAGAAAGGACAGAAAACGTTTTTCATAATGTAACATATTTTGTGAGTGTTTCGTTTTCTTTTTAAAAGTATTTCTTTTTCAAATTAAATAACGAACTGAACAATCGCGATATTTCGAGAATACAAGAAATCGATTATTTACGGCGACCGAGAACTTTAACGAGAATAACAAGCCAAAAAATAAAAAGCGTTATCTATTATCCAACGCTGACGTTGTCTGTTATCCAGTTAAAACGAAAAAAAAAGACAAAAAAAGCAAATACATCGGATACATTAGCCATCGTAAATGCATCGATGAGAGCATTCCGTAATCTGAATATTGCAAGACGCCTCGGATGCCGGCGGATGCCCCCAAGAATAACCACCGGATATCTGCGCCGCTGGGGGAGGAAGCGACCCTCGGCTACCGCTATATGTCCCTCGAAAGTGGAAACAGCCGGGCGACGATGTCGGCCGGAAGATTACGGCGAATATAGCGGCGGTCGCGATGTTTCGAATGAAAATGGATATTGATTTTCGCGGTTAGCGCGCGCGACTCCGTGAAACGAGCCCGGGCTCTTTCGGAAAGAGAGGTGGTTACAGGCGTTGTCTTCGCGGCTCTTTGTCTTCGGAGAGAGCGAAGCGGATCGAACGCGGCAAAAGGAGCGGAGGAAGACGCGCGTTAAAAGCAACAGGCTGGCTGTCTCGCCGCGACTCGTTGCACATCCTCGTCAAGTTCTGTCGGATTCTTCGGAACTCGGTTAAGAAGATTTTTCGGTTGCGATTTAAGCGAAGCGCGTTCTTTTGTTGTTTTTTTTCCGGCAGAAAAGAGCCGCCTGGAAATTTCCTCTTTGTCGCGCATCCGTCGCGCTTGTTTACCCCTCGGCGGCGGATTTACGTTTTTCGCCGCACCCCTCCGTTCGACGAACACCGCGGCAAAACGAGTCTCGAACGAAGTCTCGACACGAGAGTAGATTCGCAGCAATTTATGTTTTTCACATTGCGTTTTTAAAACGTTATTTTTATCAGGGGAATTTAATGGAATTTGTCTTGCAATTTTAAAAACTAGTTGAATTTTATTTGTTTCGTTATTGTTTTTTTTTTTTTTATTATTATTATTTATTATATGTATTTTTTATTTTAATTTGAATGAAAAAAAACACGATATACGCTAAATGGTTTTTGTACTAAATGGCTCGATTATTTTATTCGCACATAAAATATTGCGAAATAATTGTAACACGGAAACATATTGCGAAATGACGTGCGCGCGCCAATATATTACCGTATTTGTTAATTATCAAGATCAAGTGAGCTAATTGAGATAACGCGGAGAAAATGAGATAACACAATGATTTTGCAATAATAAGAAGATTAAGAGTTCATTAAATTGTTCACAAGAGGATTACGAATATTGATTTTAAACGTAATGGAATCATATCTCGGAGAGTGATTAAAAATTGGATTTCTCGTTGTTTTATTCGGTGAGATGCAATCGAGAATCTCTCAATTATTACTTCACTTAACGTTTTTATATGTTCACGAAAACGACAGGCAGCGGCTGTGTCGCTTCGAAATTTACATGCGGCCTTCGAACATTTATGTTACGTCTATTCAATAACGATTTGCGTAATTTAAGTTTCCACGTAAGCGCGCGCGCCTCGCTCCTGCCAAGTCGACCGTCTTCCAACTGCCTTCTGGCTGCAATTCAGTTTGTCTCTACACGAAGAGGAAGAAGAGAAGGAGGCAAATTTTGCCGTTACACGTGAAGAATTTTCCTCTTCCGCAAAAATAGTCGCGCGCGACTATTTTTCACATCGTTTCTTTGCGAACATTAAAAGACGTAAAAAAAAAAAAAAAATCCAGATTCGGAAAGCAATTGTGCGAGCAGCGCGCGAGCGCAGTCTCTTTCCCTCTCAATAAATAATCATTGCGCGAGCAGATGCTATTTCGAAATGAGATCGTCAGTATCTTCCTCAGCAATAGACAGTTAATCTCGCTCGGTTCCACACACCGCGGCATTTATTATGCATTTATTCCTCGTACGAGGAACTGCCTTGGCATCGCGCGGAAGATCCGGAGCGTGAGGAAAATCCGAAGCGGGACGAAGAAGCGGGAATCGAAGCGCGCGCTTGCCGCGTTCGCGCAGCAACGAGGAGAGTCGTAATGTGCACGCTTGGGCGAAAACTCAAATTACGCGAGGTCGTTATTGAATAGATGCAAGCGGTTCGCTAACGGCGGGCGCATAAAGTCGGAATCGGAGCGTGAGGACTCTCTCTCTCTCCACCCTCTCCTGTCGTCGTTGCTTGGCCGTTACGTCGAAATCGCTCGTCTTCGAACCGCGCCAATTTCTTCGACTTTAAACACCGAGCGTAACGACCGTAGGGAGAAGCCAACCATCGAGTCGCAGTCAGTTTGATGGACGAAAATTCGAACGATCTCGCGAAAATCGGCGATCTCTGGCATCTCGCTCCCATCGTTCGATCGACTCTCAAGTTTCTCTCGGCTCTTTCTCTCTTGTTTTCTCTCTCTCTGTCTTTCTCTCCCGACTGATCCTCTTCTCTTCTTCGTCTTTTCCTCCTCCTCCGCTTCTTGCGCCACAATTTCCAGCTCCAATTTCGCATCGGTGGTAGCTCCCGTCTCGATCCTCCATGTTGGGAGACTCTCTTCTCTTTTCTATCTTTCTCTCTTCGCGTCTCTCTGTCTCAATCTGCAGTCGATTTTCTCGTGCACCGACCCAATTTCCCAGGCCGGCACGGGCAATTTAACACGGGGTCTTCCCTCTACTTCGCCATGCCAGATTGGCGGAAGACCACTTTTTCAGTGCCTATCGCGGGGGATAAGGGTCAGAACCGATTTTTAAGAGCGCCGCAGAGCGCAGCGGGTCCTACCAACGAACGTCACGGTAATCGGAGGGGGAAGAGGGAGACGGTCTATAAACGAGATCTCCCGCGCTCTCATAAAAAATTCTCTCCCGGCGAGCGTTTAAACAAGTACGATGGCGATTGCTGCAACGTGAGCGCAATGTATGTAATTTCAAACGGTTTGAATTAAATTGGCTTAACTCTCATTTACTCGCTTTTCGTAAAAGCTTATAAATGTTATACGTGTTGTTTATGAAACAGAGGCAGAAAGAAAGGTAGACACGGAATAAACGTAATGTACGTAATAATGTTTTCTACGTCATGTCCTTTTTTTTTTTTTTTTTTTTTTTTTTTTACATAACAAGTTTTCATTTATTTCTTTATGCGCACTACACACGCGCGCGCGCATAAAGTACGATTCGCATTCGGCACGCGCGCGCTATTCGATACGCGCGTTCGAACGGCATTTCTACTTGATGTATATCTTTTAATATTTGTTGCGCGGAACACTTTTGCGATATTCCGCACAAGCTACTACGTGGCTACGTAAATTTGAAGTAACACGATCGACAAAATCGGCAAAATGTTTTTCCGCAAGTACGACCGCGCCGTTGGCGTAAGCTTCACGCGCGTGCAATTTCGATGACACTCGTATGGCGCGTGTATATTTGCTAAGTGAGGCGGCGCTCACACATAGCAATGCGCACATATAGCACACACACACACGGAGAAAGCCCGTCGTTGTCAAGCAAATTACCATATTCCGCTGCTTCTTGCGCTACATGTTCTCGTGGGTTTGGCCCAGATTCCCGTTCTCTCTCTCTCTCTCTCTACTTAATAAACAGAGCCTTTACTGTCGCGTGCGCGCGCGCGCGCGCGTGCAACGCAGTCTCCGCACTTGAATCCAGTTATCTTTTATTGCGGATTCCATTCCCCGCGTGACTCATCCTCCGACGACCGTCCTCGCATCCTCGATTTGTCTTCGGTACTCCCGACTCGTAGTCGCTCAACGTCCGAGCTTCTTTTTACTTCGTCGTCGGGACAAAATCAGATTTTTACTTGGCGCGCGAAGTAAAAGAACACTCCTCCTGTCGTCGCGCGTCGTGTCGCTCGTTAGCGTTGTAACACCACGACGCGGCGACGTTACATTACCACGGTTATTATTCGCGACGAAAATCGATGGATATTACGCGGCGGAGAGAGACGCGTTGTATGTGCAACGTAATACACGCGGGGTCAAGAAGAAAAAGAAGAAGAAAACCGGAGATAACACACACATACGCCATGCGGCGTTGTCGCATTTGCTTTCTATAAGCGCGTACATCGGCGCTTATCAAGTTTTCAAGCGGATAAGAAAGACGAGGCGAGAGACTTCGGCGAACTTCGTCGCGAGAGCACTCGTTCGCGGACTGTGTATCGATTTTCACGAGCGCGCGCGAGGATGTCGTACGAATTAATAGATCCGCGGTATTTGTTCAGAGGATAACTGTAGCGAGCAAGACACAGACAGGGAGAAAGAGAGAGAGAGAGTCCATTCACGCAAGGGGAGTTGGTTTTCTGAATAGAATTAGCATAATCCGCTCCTCTCTAAACACTCTCCAAACCCGACCGAGAATCTCCAATCGGAGAATTATATTTGGTGTCTTAACGAGTTAAGGTCGGTTTATTCATTTTCCATTCTGGAAACTCCGCGCGTCGGACGGCAAACGTACGTTTCGAGGCGAAATGGAATTTGCTCACGTTCTAATCAAAGAGCGCGCAACACACGGGGCGAACACGCGCGCTCTTCGACAATGTCGAAGCTTAATTATCTTTATTGTTATCTATCTTCCGCGCCAACATGCTTATCTCTCCGCGTCTACCACGTCTTATTAAGACGTTCGCGTGCTCGCGCTCGTAACACGTAAGAAAGAACGCGTCCGGTTAAGTTTCTCGTCGTAACAAATCGCATCAAATTATATCTGAGTGATGAGACGTGACTTCGGGAATGGAAATGCCCGGAAGGAGCGCGGAATTCGAGAGAGAGCGTCGTGAAAAGTGAAGAGTCCAGTTGTAAGAGAGATGTAGCACCGGAAGGAAAGAGAAGGTTTTATATTGAGCGAGCCCAATGTTGTTGATGATACACGTCCCGCGCCAACATCCTCTGTGACACAAAGAAAGAGCGGGTCGAGGTAAAGCGAGGAACGTTTTATTCTCATGCAATCGTACGACTCGTTGATCGTCGAGCCGAGTGCATAGGAAATCGGGAGGGAAAATCCCGAGGAAAAGAATCGGATGTGTTTTTCACGCATAAAACTGTGAAATATATCTCTGCGAGACACGTGCGCGCGCGCGCACGCGGCGAATATCTCGTAAAATATGATTGCGAAAAATGTTTAATCTTGTGTGATAAAGAGATTAAAAAGTGAGTAAACTGTATGTAACTAAAATAATATTTAAGAATTATAATGATGAAGAACGTCGCTGAGGTTGGTCAGGGTAATTATTTCGCGCAAATTGTGCGCGCGAGGTTGAAACAACTATGAAAAGAGGCGAAACGCAACGGGTGAAAGAAAAATGTAACCGCGAGAAGAGAGGAAGGCTTTGCGTAAAAGAGCCGTCGCTAAAAAGCGTTGCGAAGAACGGGCTGAAGCAACATCTGCAAGCCGTGAAATATTACGGCTATTTATTCAGTTCTTTTTAAGGCTATTCTCAACCAATGAATATATCCGAAGTCTTTCTCTCGCCAAGACTTTTCCGCCGAGTCTTTACGCAATATCAATTTACCTCTTCAAGATCTTGAATCACTTCTTCTTCTTCTTCTACTTCTACTTCTACTTCTTCTTGCCTCCTTTGTAACGGAAAGAAGTAACCGAGGCAACAAATCCTGAAAGACCAAAAATCTATTATTTCTCTTATGCGCAGCTTATTTTTCTCCCTTCAATGAAGACTAAACACAAGAAACTTTCTCCTTCTCGATACAACTTGAAAGAGAGAGAGAGAGAGAGAGAGAGAGAGAGTTTCTGCCATTTATTGACAATTTGTAGAGCCCTCAGGACCAGTGTCTACGGGACTTCGTATAGATAAGAACTTAGTGAACTGTAGTACTGCTATCGGAAGCCCCGTAGATATCTGGTACAAACCAATATTACATGAAGTTATCGAGATATATTATAAATTGATCCCGTGTATTATTCTGTTCCCACCGATATTCTATTCTATTCTGGGATGATTATTTATCACACTTTAGACAACCTTAATTCGACAACAAAACGAAGTTCGATTTTCACGTCAATATTTAATCTTACACTTTGGAACACGAATGGCTGTCAATTTGCGTAAATCAATGAAGTTATTCTAAATATACAAGTTATTCTAAATATACAAGTTTTATTTAGGCTATAATAATTTTAAAAAATCACGTTAAGTTTGTATTGTAATAACAAGTTTAAAGTAGTCAGAAAAAAGTCACGAGAAAATTTTATTTCATTTGCGCAATCACTTTGCTGAAATCTTGTTTCAGGGTGAGGGGGCATGTTGGTGTGTCGGCGGTTGCTGCTGATCGCAGCCGCGATCACAGCCTCGATCGAGGCTGGCTCGGCTAGTTACCACCCTGGTATCTCGTCGTCGGACTATTCCGGATACCCAAGCGGATACGCGGTCTACTCCGGCGCGACGTCACCCGAGTCCTCGTCCCTATCGTCGTCGTCGTCGTCCTCGTCGTCGTCGTCGTCGTCAGCGTCGAGCTCATCCTCGACATCCGGCCCGACATCTGAACCCGCCGTCAACCGCGGCGAACCGCTCTGTCGACCGTCCGAGTTCCAATGCGGCACCACCGGACATTGCGTCGCGCAGGACAAGTACTGCGACGGCGAGAATGACTGCGACGACAAGTCCGACGAGCCGAGATATTGCACTCGTGAGTATCTCTCCCGTCTCTCCTTTCTCGTAAACGGAACGAACGTTCGAACAAAGCAAAAGCCGAAGGAGAGTTGAATCGAGATCCTTTCTCCGTCTCATCTGTGAAAAGGCGGTCCTTTATTATAGGCCGCTTAATTCGGAAAATAATGAATGACTTTATCCGGCTAATCAGTTCCCGAAAGGATTACGCGCTCCGCCACGATTCTCTGATTAAGTTTGAATTTATTGCGGAATGGCGGCGTTGTGAAGAAATTTATGAGAAATGTCGTGAAAAAAAAAATCAATGTTTCTTTGCTTAATCAAAAAAAGCTTTGTGCAAATTTTGCGTCGAACACAATCAATTATTATTAACTGAATTATAGTTGAATATTCACAGTAGACAAACTCGTTACCATAAAACGCAGAATATACGCGCGCGCGCCCTGTGTGTTTATCGTGAAAACCACATGTATGAAAAGTAGCGGAAAAATAATTGGAAATGTTGAGTTGAAGCGTGACCGCGTGTTTACCTCGTATATTCGCAATAGTACGAATTGTTGGCTTTATATTGTAAGCCATGGAACGCAAAGTTTTCGCTCATCCGAGCGAATAATAATAATGTTTCGTGCCAGTAATTATTTAGCTATATTATCATTTTAGCTTAATTCATGTAAAAACCTTAACTATATCATGTCAATTTATAAAACTCATTTATATATGTATATATACGGTACGTACCTATTAGCTCGCGTGCGTGATTTATATCATGACGAATGCGTAAAATGACTAAAATGATTTTTTATATAAAAACGAGCCATAATTCAAACAATTCGTCATTGGTATAATGTTAATTGTGTTATTTATTGTATATATAAAATTACATCGACATTTACGCGCAGTCTAAATGCAATTACGTCGTATACAAATATGTGATATTTTCCTCCGTTTGAATTTTTAATTTTCGATAATGCACGCGACACATTTCGCGATCGAATTACACATTGCAACACACTCGTCTCATTTCTTTACATTATTTTCAATTGCACGCATTAAATTTTGTTCGCAAGCCTAAATGAGATAATTTATATGGAATAATTATTTGTTACGCAATACGCGTGTGTTTTGTTTTCTTTCAATACTGAAAAACACACCAAACATGACATATAGACGAGAAGAACAATAGAAATATATTGTAAATCGGACGAAATGCGATATGTAAAACTCATGAAAGTTGAAACGTTTGTTAATATTATTTTTATTACAAATTACATCACGCAATTGGTGCTATATATTATATGTACGTTGCAAATTACATTCAAAATAATAATATCTTAATGATAAAATATCTTAATAATATCTTAAATTGTATTTAAAACAATGATATCCATCGCGTTGCATAGTCCGAAAGAGGTGTTTACACATTCGAGATTTATTTTTCGATCGCAGTAATTGCGCAATAAAAACATCCTAATAATCTTTCGACCGAACCTACTCTTTATTTTACAAAAAAAAACGCGTAAGAGTGATTAAATGTTTAATACACATTTTGGTTTCGAATAACAATTTTATTTTATTAAAAAATTCAATTAAAAATATAACAGAATGTTATAGTATATTTCAGAACATAATTTTTACTTTAAAACACGAAGCATTTCAATTTGAAATCAGATCGCTTTGATGTGCTCTCTGAACATATTCCGGACATGAATAAAACAACTCCCTTTCGAATTATTATTTTGTCACGTCGCGTTTCAACACAGAACTAATGTGTGTGTGTGTGTATTACCTGCCGCGCAGTTAATTTTTTCCCGAGCGCGATTGTCGCACGATAAAAACATTCCAGCTTGCAATCGGACGTTGTACGGTGACGTCGGTCGGACCTACCGGGTGGAGATACGTCGGCCGAGGGAGGATCGACTGCCATTCCTGTGTCACCTCAACTTCACTGCCGCCGGGGCCGATCTTGGGGATCTAGTCCAGGTTGGACATAGAAGTGATGTAGTTGTAGAAAATAATGCTGACTTGGTGCGCCCGACCCAGCGCGGGAGCAGCTGTCACGGAGCAGACAGCGAACTGTGCGACCCGCGTCGCGCCGGGATAATAATTTATATCTTCCCGGGCTTTCACGATTCTTATCGCGTTTATTGGCGAAATTAAATCAGCTCCCGCGCTGAGTAAACACCGCGTCGCCGCCGTCATGGAATATGCTTACTCGTCGGATCCTTGGTCGGATCCGAACTACACAGTTTCTGTCAAAGCCCTACTTTCGATCTCCGGTTGTTATTGATGTATCGATTTTTTTATATACATATATATATATATATATATCTGAAATATTATTACGGAACTTCTGTTGTTAGCGATATATAATATTCGCGGTTGAAAATACGAAGCAGATTTTTTTACGCCGTAATAATAATAAATCAAGAGATACGTTCAGACAAAACAACTAAAATAATAAAATTCATTATTGAGAAGCTAAAAATTTATTTCAACTAAATTTACGTTGCACGAGAATAACACAGAACATGCATAAAATTTTTCTATCTATTGTGAAACTATAAGAGGGAGTAAAAAATAATTTTTAGATTTTGTTGAATATTGTATATATATGTATGATCTTTTTTCATAAACCGTATTTTTCATGTAAAACTGCCTACTCTCGCATGACTCTCTTGTTTCATATACTATATACATAATATATTTCTCGCTCTATTACGGCATTATTACGAAACTAAACTACATAATGCTGTAAGGATAATTAACGGGATTATAATAGAAATATTCGCTTTTATTGCGAAAAGTTGATGATAACTGGGCGCTCCAACTTTTATCTTTAGTTTTATTTCCAACACAAAAACCGCCTAGCGCCGCGCCGTCGGTTTTTGCACGCGGATATTCGCCGGCTCATAACTTTTAGAATATAATGCTCCCCCGGTGTTACAGTTAACTTTTGATACCTTCACGGTCGGCCGCTTTCAATCCTTTACGTCGGAAGGATGTCCAGATGGTTTCATGACTATTCGCGAGGAAGGTCGTCCCGCAACGGGAGGACAATGGTGCGGCAGCGCATGGGGCTACACCGTTTATTACAGCGAAACTCCTTCCATCAATCTGACTTTATATTTACTACGTTTATCAGAGCAGGTAAGACATTGCGCGTTAGCCCGGAGGAATGTGTGTGCGTTCTTGACTTTTTTCCCCGCAATTTCGCTCCGCGACAACGTGGAACGAGCACGTTTACACTTTTAATGGAAGTTGTCTCTGTTGTTACGGCTAATACAACAACCTACTTAATGCTCTTCTTTTTTCTTTCGGAGAGCTAGTATTAGTCGCCGTCTAATCCTTAAATAATAAATCTATCGAACTACGAATTATTGATAAAACAAAAAAAAGGTCGTCTGTCTCAAAACGTGAAAACGTTAATAAATTGCAAAAGGAGTTATTTTCTTCAAAAGAAGTTATTTTCTTTTTTTCTTGTGTCTTTTTTCTCGAAAACGTTGAACGAGACGTAAAAAGAAACGTTACGGTCGTGTTACGGGCCGCGGCACCATTTCGCGAAATTTTTCTGTCTCAGGGTATCGGCTACAACTTCGACTTCAAGCTGTCGTACAAGTTCCTGAGAAGAAGCGAGGCTCATCTCAGATACGGGAACAGCAGTATGTCCACATGGCGCGGCGAGCTGGTGAACGGCACGTATTGCGATCGCGTTCTCACCAAATGCGATACCAGAGCTTGCCGGCTGCAGTCGCCGAATTATCCCGGAGTTTACCCCAGGAATGTCACTTGCTACTATCGGGTGGAGCAAAACCGCGCGCCACTAGGTCATCGTGCTCTGCTTGCCGTTAGTCAACGGAACAGTCACAAGATACACATCAAGGACCAGGTCGTCAAGTACGACAGGAGTCAGCGAGTGTTGAGGTAGAAATTGACGATACTTAATTAAAACATACAAAAAAAATGTTGCATTTCTCGAAGAGTCAACACACTGAAGTAATAAAAAAAAAAAAAAACTGTTAATAATTTCACGCAAAATCATCTCTGCGCGTATTTTTCTCATGTAATATAAGAGAAGATTCTAGAAATGAAAAAAAAAAAAACAAGAGAGATAAACGCGAGCGAGAAAAAAATGTAGATAACTCGGAGAGTAAATCTCCAAGTAAAATTCGCGTGCTTTTCAAGGGTGTGGGATCAGTGCAACGTCGTGCAAGATTACTTGACGGTTTATGACGGAGGTTCAACCTCAGACCGAGTGCTTGTAAGACTGTGTGGAGGAGATGCGGTGCCAGACATCGTCAGCAGTCACAATACGATGTTGCTGGAGTTTCATACATCTCCGTACGACAATCCGTTTCATCCAGTTCCATTATCTTTCCTGCCAGGATTTGAGCTTGAAGTTCAGGTACCGGGTACATTTTATTTATACAAATCACCACAAAATTGAAAAAAAAGAAAAGAGACTAAAATAAACATTATTTACAACCAGATAAAAACATATGAAATACAAAATTTAACATAACATATGACAAAAAATACACATATAACACGTGTATATAATTACTGAGAAATTGTTTTATTTGTTTTGCGCATTCGCGTGGATGTACAGGTGATTTTTGTCGACGAAAAATCTCGAAGCTTCGTAAAGGAAAACGACAACTGCGATTTTTATATATCCGGCGACGAAAATTCGTCGGGCATTTTGGAAAATCCGAAACACTCCTTACCGCCGAACACTACCTGCCGTTATCACTTCCAAGGAAAGCTCAATGAGATCGTTTGGTTGTCGTTCGTTAAATATTATGCCGCCACCGTGGAAGCTGCCGCGAGTATTGACACTGCCTCTGATTGCAACGCAAAGCTTCTAATATGGGACGGCGATATCACGGTAGACAAGCTCACCGCCAGTCGTAAAGTACGTACCGACCGCATCTTCTTTGAATTTATGTTAAAAAAGAAATATTAAATGATATCTTTTACGAACATACGTTGCAAAAGTAATCTTGAACTTTTTATCAAACTTATTCAATTACATCAAAATATCTTTTGCTTCAAACGAAACGTAAATCCATATATTACTTGTGTTGAATATTGTTGAAGAGATTTTATACGTTATACAATGCGAGGAATGCCGCGTGTTGCTTAATTATATTGAGAACACTCGACATTCCATACTGAGAGCAACTCGCGCAATAACTGTTCGCAGAACGTTACACTAATGGGACAGTTTTGCAAGGACGACATACCGCGACTTTGCGACCACAGTTTGTTGCGCAACAGCAGCCGCCACACGCGGCCGTGCAGCCTCGCCGAGAGTTACGTGTCAACCGGTCGCGATCTCACCCTGGAGCACGTATTGCGCCAGGGTAGCGCGCTTTATCCGATCAGTTTCGTGCTGCGTTACGAGTTCGTGCACGAGGCCATTTCGTGTAACCACGTGTTCACCACGGCGTCGTCGGCGTCATCCACGTCTTCCACGTCGCCCCTGTCGTCCTCGTCCTCGTCCATGTCGTCCAACGCCGGCAAATTTGCCTCGCCGAAGAGCGTGTTCTTCTACGGTCGCGGCGGGGCGCAGAATCTCAGCTGCGTGTACCGATTCGAAGCCGAGCCCGATCACAAGATAGAACTGACCATTGTCAAGGCTTCTTTCGGTGGCAAGAACTGTGCGTCTTACGTGGACCCGCTCGTGAACCGATGGACGTGCGACCGTCGTATGGCGGACGTTAAGAAATCCGGCATGGCGGATCTCGTTGTCGCCGAATATCCTTGGCAAGGAGTAGAACTTGTACGTGTGATAGAATGACACTTTCTTCTGCTACAATATTTTCTCTTTAAATCAATAGGATCAAATATTTTTAATGTATTTTTTTTATGTTTCCAGATTCGCGATTGCCTGTGCGCGAACGTAACCGAGAAGTTGACCGTGCGGACTCTGACATCGAATGTGGTGGAGGTCAGGTTCGCTATCACGCTCATGAACGTCACTCAGGATTATCGGGACTTCTTCTTCGAAGGCGAATACCGTTTCGTGCCGGTGGGCGCGGAGTCGAACGAGCACGGGTGCTCGTCGAGGCTCGAGGAGCGACGGTTGCGCGGCACCAGCGGCGAGATCTCCCTCAGGAGTCCCTTGCCGCGGACGATACCCGGCGTGGCCGCGGTGGAGGAGACTCTGGCAAACACGGAGGACCTCACGGCGACGCAGTGCGTGAACGTGCCGTGGATGATCGAGCCCGAGGACGCGCGTACCAACTTCTTGTATTTGAGAACCGCCGGCTACAGCATCACCTTGGACAACGTCGAGGACTGCACCACCTTGAACCGCATCATCGTGTACTCGGCCGCGAACACGAAGGAACGCAGCGTGATCTGTCCGGAGGGTGGCGTCGACACGACCAGAACCGTCGACTTCTTCTCCGGCGGTTGGAATTACAGCGCCGTGAACGCGAGCGTGGCGATGGCGCAGCACGCGCGCAGCTTCGTCGTGGAGTTTCTGCAGAGGGAACCCGGTTTCTACGCCGTCACGTGGCTCGCGATCTCCAAACGTTCGCCGAGCAACTACGCCAACGCGTTCGCCATATTACCAGCGGAGGATTGCCCGTACAGGTTTGTGTCTCACGCGAGATTTACGCGTTAAATTTCATAAAAGCATGTTTCAAAATACGAAAACCCGTTTCCTCAGATGTCCAGAGATCCAGGCGTGCATCAGCGCGGTTCTGTGGTGCGACGGTTTGCGCCACTGTCCCTCGGGCTTCGACGAGGAAGAGGCCAACTGCTCCTATCGCTTCGGCGTGACGCTGCTGTACGTCGCGGTGGGCGCCGGCGCCCTGGGTTTGTTTCTGATCCTCTTGCTGACCACCGGCTGCCTCAAGTACTGCCTGTACCGGCACAAGGCGCGCAAGAAAAAGAAGAACGTCGCTCTCAACGTCAATCATCTCCACGTGAATCACACTCATCACAATAACGGTTTGACCGGCAGCCGGCTGAGCGGACGCTACAATCTAGCCACGCCCCAGGAGATGTACCTGGAGAATTACGGAAAGGACAGTATTTGTTGACAATACGCCATTGCCAATATCGAGACCACCGTGTGAATAGTCATGATTTTTAAATGCCTACCTCGCTCTGGCCCCAACTCCCCACCCTGTCCCCTTTCCTAACTGTTTCCAACCACCTCCTCTGAATAACGGACCGGAGTGTACGGCAGCCAGACACTCCCATCCCAGGACATATGCACACACGCGCACGTGTATACATACACACACGTACACACAAATACACACGTACACATATACATATTCTCGCAGTAATCGTACGAAATCCCGTAGAATATGTATCGAGAAGCACATAGAAACGAGCGCACGAGATGTGCAACCTGATCATGCAACCAAATCTCGTTTCCCCTAATCGACTCATCGACGATCGATTTGTTTCGGATACTTGAACGAATCGCGGCTCGGTTCGTTAAATCCAAGAAACGGAGACAGTAATACTCGTCGCGCGAAGACGGATCCCATAAAAAGATCCCGCGACACGTACCTATATGTATATCCCGTACCCCTCGTGCGCTCGTGTATGTGACATTTACGATAAACACCGCAGTATCATAAAAAAAAAAAAAAAAAAAAAAAAAAAAAAAAAAAAAAGAGGATACGCGCGAGTGGACGAAGAGCGGCGAAATTGGCGTTTACGCATACACAATGCTTTCTAAAGAGACGTAGGGTACGCTGTTTCCGTTGAGTGCACTTTCTGCGTCGGTTATCGAGCGAACGTCGTAAACGCGAGGTGCGACGATAAAGGTAATGTGATCGAAGAAAAAAAACAAACAAGAAGGTGCGAGGGAGGAGCGTCTATAGCGCGGGAGGAACGTTTCAGATAGCTCATGTGTGTGAATGACGAGAGATGCGATCGGCGAGAAGAGATATTTGGAGAATGTGAGGAGTTGCGATAACGAGCGCGCGCGCGCGAATGATATACACGCGCGAAGCAGTGTCTGGAATAAAAGCTGAGTTGCGTTCGCACTCCTCTGATTGGGTTTCCGTTGCGCGATTCACGCCTATCGATATACTCACGGCTGTTTTCGTTCCCGCGAGATTCACGGAGAGAAATCAACGAGGGAGTTATTCGCGATCGAGGTGAATGCGCAGCATTCGCACTGACCGCGTATAATCTGTCCCGGCGACTGTTGCCGGGATCGCGCTTCAACACACCTGTCCAGTTTAATCTTCCCATCTCCGTTCAGATCATCACCGGCTTACGGACTCAGCCGGCGAGCTTGTCTCGCGTTAACGCGGTGTTACTTCAAATTGCGGTCACCGCACAACTGGATATCCATCTTTTTCATTTTATCGACTGTCAGAATTTCGGCTGAACATATCGGCGATCAATTCGAGGCGATCAAAACGCGTTCTCCTGAACTCCGTCGAATGATTTATGGAAGACAACATGTACTACGTGCGTAGATAATTCCCTGCCGTGTAATCTAGTTTCGGTATCGATGCGCGTGACTCGAATGAGACGTAGGGGTAGCCCATGTGTAACTAATCGGATGCCAAAGGAGCGTGTAATCCTGTTACGCGAGTGTGTGTTGAGCAAACGCCATGAACGCGATCTCCGCGCGTTAGCCTGTTATAGACACTGTATATGCCGTGTGGGTAAAGCGCGTCTAACGTACGTCTGTATGCTGTGATAGAAGTAAGCGTATCAACAATCGGAAGTAAATCACTCTCTCTCGCGTGAGCCAACCCAGGTTCGCGGCATAAAGCGCGTCACCTCGAAGTCACATCACCGAGAGATCATGTGGAGATCACGACGCGTCTCTTCAACGCCAACGTCTTTCCTTTGACGACGTCGGTATCTTAACGCGGTTTGAACGTCCAACTTCACGAATTGTTTCAAACGAAAAGAAAAAACGTAACGCGGTCCAAAACTCGAGATTGTGTCCACTCTCGTGACACTTCGGATGCAACGTGTATCACTTAAATAAAGGACAAAGCTGAAGGAAGAAAGTTCAGTGATGCACAGATTTTGTAACGAGCTGTACTAGGTCGAAATGAATCGATGAAACTAAAAATAAAAAAAACAAGTTCGGCTTGTGTGATGATAATCGAAGTACGGCCAAGTTTTGGATACTTTTAGAGGAGAAAATGTTTGAAAAAAAAAAAAAATTGGACTCGATATCGTATCTGTATGAAATTGTTCTCGCGTGTGTTTCAAAAATTCAGGTATATCACTGCCTCACTTGCGTGTCGCACAATTTTGCACGTGTGTACGAACGATCGCGGAATTATAGAATTTATATCGCGATCGCGGTTCTCGCGCGCGACATAGGGTGGGATTCTTCTGTTATTTTCGCGAAACTTACATATATATTTGCGCACCGCCCCTCGTACGTCAAAGTTTAAACATTTCTGCGGGGAGAGTGTCGTGGTCGCGTTAAGATATCTTTCGCCAGTCTCATGAATTGCTCCGTGAATAATTCACCACCTAAAGGACATCGTCCTTACCTACGAATATACTGCCGCAGTTATTATTTATTCATAAAGTTTTATAAGTCTCTTTCTACCCGGAATACGGAAAAACTGTCCGAGCATATGACATGTTCTATACGCTATAAAACATGGAATCCGATGCGAGTAACGTACCCGCTAGCGAATATAAAACGTATAGCGTGCATCAAGAAGCGACGAATGGTGCGCGCGCGCAGACACACCACACATACACACACACACATGTACACACACATGCCAAGCTCCTCGATGTGTTAACCGCGCGATCGCAATATTATATAAAAGACATGTTAAAATTTACTCTAACATATCGAAAGTTGGAAAAGTTAATTTAAGCGCGTCACACCGCATCTCTATCACTATCTAGCGAGACTGAACTTGACTGTGGTAGCGATCATTCTCATGAACGAGAGAGACGGAGGCAGAGGTCTCGGCCCTTTCGAAAAAAAGAAAAAAAAAAAAAGAAAAAAAAAAACACAAAAGTTCTCTCCCCGTTTCTCCACCTTTTTGTATGGAAAAACACTCCGTCGAAAAAGAATGTTTCTCGTGAAATTTTTTATCATCCTCGAGTCGAGCGCGCGCGCGCGCGTTCGCGGTGATCCTTTCGCAGAGCTCTCACGATAAATCTGTCTATAAATAAATGAACACGTAAAGTCCTTCGTCGACGCGAAACCAACGTAATAAACATCGTGGGACGCATATGGGGGACCGTTTCTATTCACGGGGGATTTATATTACTGGAGTATCTTTCCCAGCATGAAATGTCGATGTGACCCGGCTTTTGGAAACGCGCGGTAAAAAATTGTTTCGTGTAAGCGCGAGAGCGCGACGAATCAGCGCGCCGAGTTTAATTTCTCCCGAAGACGGGAAAGAAAAAAATTCGAATTCGCGGAGTGTGCAAAGTCGTTAAAGGGGATATTTGTACCATGCGACATCGTGTGTCATATGACTCCATGTAGCGCTCAATCGGGAGAATGCGTCCTACGATTACGAAAAAAAAAAAAAATATACTAATATGCATGTATGTAAGAACGTACACGAAAAACAATGCCGTAGCACAAACTGGCTCGCACACACACGTAGCTAAAAAGAAAAAAACAAAAAAAAGTGAATGGTAAAGAGTTTTGAATCAAAGAGGCCTTGATTCAACGACGTTTCTAAGCAAGTATTACGCGTTACACGATGTATTGTAATCCCGTGTTTATAATTTTAATAAAATACCATCGCGTTAAAAAAAAAAAAAAAAGAAATCCAGCAGATCAACCGTCGAACATGTGCGTTTATTGATTTTTTAAAATCAGTTTTATTTTCTGAAAGAGATTCTATATATATATTTTATCTGAATGCAAACAGCGACGTAACCAAAGAATCGTTGTTGGAATTTTATTTAAAATTATTTTTTTAAATAAGTTTGGTTTTATACTAACCTTCCCTATAACACACGTAAAATATTTATTGATTTATTTGTAAGTAAATAAAAATAATCTCCCACATGTTAACGTACCTTGAAGAAATATATGTGTTACATACTTACGTATGTCAGAAAGAAATATGATTATTATATAAAAATATTTAAAATAACGAAAATTGTAATAATTTTTATTCTTTTTTTTTTGTACAAGCAAATATTTTCTGCGTGTGTCAGAATTTTCATACAAGTTATTTTAATTAAAAGTTTAACACACGGTTTGCAAAATTAGAGATGTTACATTTAGCGATTCTCTTTGTACTTATTACGTGAAATATTCAAAGAATAATTATTTTATAAATAAAACTATTAATTTTCTGTACATATAAAACGCAAACCAAGTTTTCGTTTGAATAGCTCCGACTTTAAAATAAGCGTTTTCTTTTTTCACTCTCTATATTTATATCTTTTTGATCAACAATAAAAAAAAAGTATCCGCTTTGCTTTTATTCGCGCAACACGATATAAATTCACGCCGAACGAGATGCGGCATATTTCGTCGCGATGACATCGGCGCGCCGCGCGCTACGTCGATGACAACGCGTTCCTACGTTGTTTGTCTCCCCCCTGACGTTTCTCACCCGTCAATTTTCCGTAGGGCAAAGAATGTAAAACCGCGTTCTCTTGTCGTGTAACACACGTTCCCACCTACCGACATATTTATCGGTGCCGTGATCTCGATGAAATATTCATCACGTCGCGAGCTCGACGCAGGTGACAACGTAAAGAAGGGCTCCTCGAATGTCCGGCGGAAGCGCATCGTTCACCGACACGGCGATACAGGTCAGACTGGAACCACCGCGATCGTTGCACGGTGTCGAGGATGCCGAGGTCATTTGGGACACGATTACACGACGGTTTCCGAATGCGGCGCCGCTTCTCTGCGAGATGGAAACGGTGATCGAAAGGGCGGAGGATCTGCTGCGGCAGCTCAAAACGCCCTGCGCTGAGGAAAGCGGTACGGCGCTTTCTTCCTTTCGATGATGCGCGTCACGACGCGGAAAAAGATTTATCCGAATCTACCGAGTAGATTCGTCTTTGT